>SATY01000414.1:0-29367 GCA_004335155.1 Ascochyta viciae
ACATTGCATGTCGTGTAGATCTCCAAGGGGGCCGCCGACTGCCTCGTTGCGTGTGAACTTGCTCATGGTCGCTATGGCGTTCTCGTTCTCGTTGTTGCGAAGTTGATACTTGGCGCACTTGGTGTTGATGTATCGGTCGCGCTCGTCGAGTTCGCGGGCGTGGTTAATTGTTGCAGATGCCTTTTGTACGTCACCAGCGTGCTTCTGGATACGTGCCTTGGTCTGATGGTAGTCAACGGACTTTGGATCCATCTCGATGAGGCGGTCAATGTATTCGTTCGCCTTCTTGAGATCACGGCTCAGCACATAGTTGTAATGCTGAGCCAGGAAGTAGAGCACGGACTGCTCGAAGCGGTCCGGGTTGTCACCGTTGGTCTCCTCCTTGGCTGAGCCGTTTGCTTTTTTGTCCGACTCATATCCAAGAACCAGCTCTTCGATGATAGCCTTCTTCTCAGCATTGGCGTACAAGGACTTGATGTTAGGAAATGTCGAAGGGACGCCCTTGTTCAGCTTCCAGCGAAGATAGGAGTCTGCGGCGGTCTTGAAGGCATCACCGGACAAGAAATCGAGGGGGACTCGCCTCGTGGCATCGTTGCGGCTATTCTTCTCGGCGTATGACCGGTAAAGCCCAGCTAGCTTCTCGATGTCCGCTTCGTTCTCGCGGCTCAAGCCAAGCGCCTTTTCCAGACCATCGAAGTATGCGCGATACTCGCTGTTCCTTTCCAACAGTTTGCGGTATGCCTGCTCAGCCTCCTCATTGCGTCCAAGATCCAGCAGATACTTGGCCTTCAACTCATACGCAGATGTACGGTCCAAGTTGCTCTTGATGATCTCGTCCAAATGCTTCAGCGCGCGCTCGGTATCTCCAGACTCGGCGATGATGGTGTTCTTGTAAAGAACAGCTTCTGAGTGCTCCAGGTCACCCTTTGGAGGGGTTTGCTTCAGAGTCTCCTCGTATGTCTTCAAGATGTTCTCGGCTTCGACCAGATTGCCGGCCAGATGGAAAGCTACGGCCAACGCAGTCCAGTTCTGCCTCAGTTGTGGGCGCTCCTGCATCATCTTTCGCCTGCTCTCGATGTAGCCGTCGTAATCGCGAATCTGGCATTGGAGGAGGGCGAGGTCGCGCAGAATGTTCAGCGAGCCCGGTTCTATCCGCAGAGCAAACTTGTATGCCTTGATTGCCTCCTCGTAGTTCTTGACCGATCGCCATAGTAGACCGTAGACGTGCCAGCAGATGTGCGACTTCATGTCGTTCTTGAGGGCAAGCTTGCAGAGTGTGAAGGCTTCGTCGCCGTGTCCTTGCGAGTTGAGGATGAGGGCCTTCATCGCTTGTGTGTCGCCATGGCCGGGATGCTTCTTCAGGATCTGGTCGGCAGCTTTGATGCCTGGCGGGGTCAGCAGTGCGAGTTGGCGCTGTTGCAAGTGGACGCACCCTTCTTGTATTGCTTGCCCTCATAGTATTTGACAACAGAGCGGAAGAGCGTCTGCTCCTTGCTGGGCAATGGCTGCGGCATGGTGGCGGCGGGTATTTGTGGTGATGCGGGTGGTTTGAGAGCTGCCACACACGAACGTTTCGGTCGAAATCAGGTCAGTCGACTTGTTTACGAGGGTAGGAGTGGTATCGGCGAATGAGGGTACAATGCAAGATCAACAAGAAATCATTGCGCCATGGACAATAATACAAAGTGAAAGTGACCGTCTGATGTCGTGAAGTGCGTTACGTCGTCGATGTGGGGAGCTTTGAATTTCGATGTCGGCCTGCAGTAGCGCCCGCATCGAAGCACGTGCCTTATACATTCATCAACCCCACCACGTAGAAGTCGAGGGCAGTTGGACGTACGGCAGACGATACGACAGCAAACAAAATGTTGAACTTGTAGTCGGCTTGGTAATATCTACATTTCAGTGTCCCATATTCTACATCTCGTGTACAAGTCACAACTAGTCGTGAACTACCTGCAGCAGAAGTTGTCATCTCCTCACTTTGCCGTACGGCCTGATCGTCGCCGGCCGCTCATTTCTTCGCTCTTGACTGCCTCCTTGGCTTTCGTGCTCTTGGTATCCTTCGCCGCTGTGCTGGCAATCTTTTTGGCTTTACTAGCAGCGGGAGCTGCCTTGACCTCAGCATCCTCTTCAGGTGATTCGTCTGATTCCTCTTTGACGCCTGCTTTGGCTTTCTTTGATGGGGCTTTGCTAGATTTCTTCTGCTTCTTCGGTGCAGGGATTCCATCCTCAGATTCGTCCTTGACCTCATAATCGACCTGCTTCCGCCCTCGCTTTGGTCTGTTTGCCGCTGTTGTCGTGCTGGCCTCCTGGGCGTTTTCATTATCCTCGACCTTTTTCTTTTTAGTTGCGCTCTTCTTTGGTTTGACCTCCGCGTCGCCCTCCTCACTCTCGTCTTCGGCGCCTTCGGAAACATCACCAGCGACGGCGGCCGTCTTTTTCTGTACGCTAGGTACAACCGCAGACGTGCGTCCGCCAACCGTCAAGAACGTTATCTTTGCACCGTTCGGTAGTTTACCGCCGGTCTTCTTGCCCTTGTCCCACCGGTATTTCATCAGCCAATCCTTTGGAAACTTGTCTGATTCGGCGAGTGTCTCAACAGCCGTATCACAGACATACATGATCGCATCATGGAGCCTCTTGATCTGCTCATCGCTGAACGTGTTGCTGTACTGCTCCGGGTGCAGTCGCGCCTGATACATTGTCTCGTCCGCAACCCAGTTTCCTATCCCGGAAATGTTCGCCTGATCAAGTAGTAGTGCCTTGACCGGCACCTTTTTCCGCCTCAACAGCTGCGTCAGCCATTCCACGGTGAGAACATCCTTGTCAATAACTGGATCAGGCCCATTCTCTTTCAGCGGACTTGTTTTCCTCATATCTTCCGCGTCCGCATCGATTAACCTGCATCTCCCCAGCCGCCTGGGATCCACGAAAGCAACCTCACACTTCGGCTCTCCTTTCAGATTCAGTACGAACTTCCAGAACCTAGGCGGCCAATCTGTCTCTTCTTTCTTCGGCTTGTAATACGCGCTTGTATCATCGTTACTAAACTTGATCCACCCAGTCATGCCAAGGTGCATGAGTGGGTGCGGTTTGGAGTCCATGATGAGCCAGAAGTATTTTCCTTGTTGGCGGGCGTCAAGGATCTTTTTCCCAGTCATTGCAGTCTTAAAGGCTGATGCTGATGTGCCGACTTTGCCGAAAAGTAGGTCATCCTCTTCTGCGCGGACGGAGGCGATGGTGCGACCAACAAGGTGCTTTTTGAGGTAATGCACTATGCGTGCTACCTCTGCGATCTATTTGTTGTGAGCTACGGATCGCGGACTAAGTGTAGATGAGCTTCGAAGCCTACCTCAGGCATGGTGAAGGTGTGTCAAGACAACAATAGTGAACACCGCGAGAGATTCTACGAAGGGACCTGGGACTTCTGTAAAGCTGTACAAATGTGTTGTTGTTTGATGATTCGCGATAGGAGCAATGACGACTTGACTCTAAAGTCATAGCTCCCGCGACGCGCTTTCTCGTCGCGTTCTCACGAGATTAGCGTCCGCACGACGTCATTGGTCAATTTGACATCATTTCAACCTCCACCACCATCCCCCATCATAATGGGCTCTCGTATTCGGCATGTCCTCATTACAGGCGGCAGCCGAGGAATCGGTCTCGCAATTGCACAAGCGTTCGCCAAACAGTCATATCGCTGCACCCTAATCTCTCGCTCAGAAGAGAATCTCAAAGCCGCCTTGACCACCCTTAGTCCCACCACCGCAACACCACACGGGTATGTCGCAGGATCAATTGCGGCACCGGACTTCTGGACCACTACGAATTTCTCCTCACAAGGGCTCGCCAAAGGAGATGATTCTTCGAAAATAGACATCCTTGTGAACTGCGCGGGCGTAACGCAATCCCGTCTCTTCACTACCACGCCTACAGAAGACATCGAATCTATAGTCGAGACCAATCTCACGGCTCTGATGCTCGGCACTCGATTCTTGCTGCGCAACAAATACCTACACTCGACCACTAAATCACGCTCTTCTGTAGAACAGGAGGGCTTCACGCCAAGTGTCATCAATGTATCAAGCCTCTTAGGCGTGAGTGGAGGATATGGCGCAGTAGCGTACGCAGCAAGCAAAGCGGGCGTTTTGGGGTTCACGAGGGCTTTGGCAGCAGAGTATGTGGGACATGGGGTGAGGGTGAACGCGATCGTACCGGGGTACGTGGAGAGTGATATGACCAAAGGTACGTTGCGACAGTTGTACTTCACACGCGTGGTAGTGGGTAAGACATATGAGACGCTAACAGTGACCAGATCTCAACACATCGCAATTAAAGGACAGGATACCGCTAAAGAGATTTGGTCAGCCAGAGGAGATTGCGCACGCAGCGGTTTTTCTTGCAGAGAACCAGTATGCGCATAATTGCGTATTGAATCTAGACGGAGGCCTATCTGCAGTATAGACTACGCGGTAGTAAGGCTCTCTGGATACATCGAGCTCATAAAGAGTTATCGACTGCCTCCCAAGATCTATGTGGAAAGCAAAAGCAGATGCGACTCAGGTATACCCATTCCCCAAAACGCCGCCAGAGGTCGCGCCTATGCTGATAATAATACAGAAGGTATCCAGAGGATCAGCGCGTTGACGCGCATGATATCGTGGGGACCGTGGAGGGGTCCGAGTTGGTATAGCCGTCGTAGAGGGCATGTGAAACTTACGGAGCAGCCAGGAGGATGATCTTGTAAAACTCAATCGAGTTCGATAACGCCATCATCCTTCTCATCCTCAATCACCAACATGTCATCAGCATCCATAATCTGCTTACTCTCCATGACCTTGCCCTTCTTCCTGATAAGACCATCTTCAAGGCTGGCCTCGTCGGCGGTTCGCTTGAGACTACCATTCGCTGTGCCATTCGTGGTGCCGTTTGTCATTGCATGGCCGTTGGTCGCGGGTGGAGCAGCAAGCACTGCAGCCTTGGCTCTCGTTGCGATCTTCAGATCTGACAATAGGTTGATAGGCTTATCTGTTGTAGGAAGGTCCTTCGCAACGATAGAAAACTGCACGTTGACCTTCTTGTCTTCATCTGCATCGTCGATGACAACAACCGAGCTATCCGTGGCCAGGCCAAGCTCGGCAAACGTCTTGTTCAGGTGAGCATCCTCGTCAGGGTCATAAAGCAGATTGCCGTCCTTGGTGATACTGAATTCTTCGCCATAACCGAATTGCTCTTTCAGTACGTCATCTACTAGATCACTGAGCTTCGCGCGTGCTGTGTCGACGGTCAGAGTAATGTGAGTAACACTGCAGGTTGGGCACTCGGGGTTTGGTCCGCGGAGAGAATCAGCGGCAAGAACGCGCTCAGTAGTCCTGGTGAGGAAGACCATCTTGGCTTGTCGCTTGAGCTGTTCTGGCTCGGTATAGCGTAAAATCTTGAAGGCCTGGAGAACACAAAGCCCAGCAGTCATAGCGTTGGTCGTTGCGATTGCAGGAATGATGTTGCCGGCCATCTCTATAAAGAAGCGTTAGAAATCATTTCTCGGTGATTATCTAGGTTGGACTTACGCTTGATGTCGAATTTGGACCGCGGTTCGATGCCAAAGATGGCTGCGCGCAGGTTGGCACTTGCAACGACGAAGTCCAAGGTATCTGCATCGTCCTTGTCGAAGCTCAGGATAGGGGCTGCGTTTCCAACTTCGGTCTGCGCACGCTCTGTCTCCAGGCGGTTGCTGAGTCGGTGCAAACTGTCCACAAAGATAGCGAAGTTCTCCGTTGTATTCCATACCCTCTGGTCGTCCTGCATAATCGTCGCTGCTGGGGCCTGAGGCTCCTGTGATAGTTTGTCGAAATCTAGCGCAACTGGCGCCTTCTTGCCCTTCCACATGTCTTCCATGCTCAGCAACCGCTCAATGTCCTCCTTGAAGACCATCTCGAAGACGGCACGCGGGAAGTCTTGCGAGCCCATTTGTTCCCGTATGCGCTTCAACTTGGTCGCCTCCTTGCGCAATTCAGCAATTTCCTCCGCGTTGTTTCCGTCTTTCTCCAAGCTCTGATCTAGCTCCGGCGCATCGTCCTCGGAGATGCCAAACAGCTCGGCGAACAGGTATGACTTGCCCCATACAATGCAATGGATGAGTTGTGAGGGTGTGCTTCGAATCGTGCACGTGGCGAATACTTTCGGGGTCGCTTTTGGCACGCAGTCGTAGCACTCGGTGTCTCCCTTCTTGATGACCTGTACCTGCCCATTGAAGCCGGTGGTGCCACTCTCGATCAGTGGTACGTTGGCGGCCAAGCACGTCTTGTTGACATGGCGGCGTGCATCGAGGTTATCGAGCGCGTTGAAAACGATGTTGAAGGTCTGGAACCACGCAACATTGAACTGCGGGTCCTTGATGTTGTCGTGGTAGGCTTCGATCTTGACGTTGGGGTTGAACTGATGCGCCGACTCTTTCGCAACCTGCTGTGGCATTAGCGCGTCTTCTCTCGCCTCATGGAAGACTTCAAGTCGCGCATACCAAGGCTTTCGACTTCTTTATGTGTTCGTTGCGGAACAGGAACTGGCGGTTGAGGTTGCTGAGATCGATCGTGTCCAGGTCGACGATGTGAATCTCTCCGAAGCCAGTGAGAACCAGGTTCTTGAGCAGCTCGCAGCCGATGCCGCCAGCTCCCACCATGAGCACACGAGCCTGCCTGCCTGTTAGTGACCCAGCCTCATCGTGCGATCGGTTTCTCAGCCATGCCTTCTTTACCATGCCATGCAGCGTGCCGCCGAGGCTTTGCTGCGCAAACTTGTCGCGTGCCATTGCAGTGAAGGGGTGTGGTTCGGCGAGTGTGGTGTAGGTGTGCGGGTTGTCACGACATGTGCGAAGAGTAAAGGCCGCCGGCGCGCGGTTAATTGAAGGCCGCAAGGTGAGAGGGCCTCGACGTCAGTGCTGCGGTTTCTAGCGCTGATCCACTCGCCCCGGAGCGGAGCCTCAGAGCGTCGCGCTAGTACTCTACGCGAGCGCCCCAACGCGTGCATTGTGGGACCAGGTCTCACCGAGTCACATGCTTCGTGTGCAGGGTTCGAAGGTGACTGGGGATTGATTCTTCATTTGAAGCACAGGAGCCTGTTACGAAAAGTGGATGCGAGTCGACTTCTCCTTCACCACGACGACTCCATCTGGCTAGCGCAAACCCGGATCCATCACCATGTCAGACGACGAAGTCGACCATGAACTGCTAGATCTGCTACGAAAACGCTTTGGCATCGGCGTGCAAGATGACGGACCTCCAGAGACCAAGGTGCTCGAAAGCGCTGAATTCATCTATGATAACAGCATCGATGTAGCCTTGGACATGCGCTCAACGAAACTAGCCGCACAATTAGTGCTCGACGACATGGAGAAGCGCGAATACAGCACCAAAACATGGTCATCCCACGAGCTGCACCCCAAGGCCAAAGACGAAAGCACCGTCAATTTCATCTTCACCATGGACCTTCTGAACTTCAGCTTCTGGAGCGAAAAAAGTGACGAAGAGAGGTTTGCTGTCGAGTACAAGGAGAAGAGATGGACGGGGTACTGGGGTCTCGTCGCTATGCTGCAAAGAGCGCTGGACGAGGATATCCCGATTACCTCACCGGAGTTCTGGGTAGACGAGGAGAAGTGCACGGATGAAGTACTTAGGAATGTGTTCCGCAGTGTGAACGACGAGGAGGCACCGATGCTGGATCAGAGGATGCGTTGCCTGAGAGAGGCTGGGAAAGTACTGGAGGAGGTATGCTAGTTCCACGCGATTATGCATTGCGATTGGCAACAGGTGACTGATGATCCAAGGAGTTCGACGGCAGCGTCGTAGTTCTGATTGAAGACGCAAAGAACTCGGCAGCTGGGCTTGTCAACCTCCTCGCGGAGAAGTTCAACTGCTTCGCAGACGAAGGCACTTTCGAGCGGAAAAAAGTCCGCTTCTTGAAGCGCGCACAGATCTTCGTAGCTGATCTTTGGGCCGCGTTCGATGGTGAAGGCTACGGAGAGTTCAACGATATCGATAAGATCACCATGTTCGCAGACTACCGCGTCCCACAAATGCTGCAATCGCTGGGTGTAATGTGGTTCTGTCCCTCGCTAGAAGCGAAGATCAGAAGACTAGAAGTTATCGAGAGCGGCCATACATGGGAGATGCAGATACGAGGTATGTTTTCTTTGTTCCCCCATGCCGTGCTTTTATGTGAGCTAACCTGAAGACAGGATGCAGTATATGGGCCGTTGAGCTTCTTCGCCGTGAGATCCTGAAGATCAAGTCTGACGCGAAGGTTAACGCTATCCTAATCGATTTTTATCTGTACGACCTGGCAAAGGAGAGGGAGCAGGAAGGCGTTGATGCGATACCCCATCATAGGACGCGAAGCATATGGTATTAAACAGAGTGAAAAGACACAGCTGAGTTCGGAAATAAAGATGAAGCGAGAAAGAGCGTTCACCACACCCTCACGCAAATTATCCTATCATCAGCCTTGATGCATTGCATAACAATACCTGAGCGCACAAGACGTAGTGCAAGCAGACGCTCCGCCTTATGATTAACGATGGGTATCTCGATCACTCCCATCATAGGGGTTATGGGGAGACAACTACTTCAAGTCCGCTGCGTTGAGGTGATCTCTTATCCGAAACCTAACCCTGCCATTTGGTCCTCTTCTGACGGAACTGGCCTACTAATCCGATGGGTAGCCACCCGGGATCAACAACGTTCAGTCCACCAAATCGAGCGATCATGTCTGGACCGTACATCTGGGCAATCCACTTCCAGTACGCATTCATGCTGTACCAGCTGGAGGTAATGCTACCCAAATTGCTCGGTGCACGGAGCTCCTGTAGGGCCTGGTTGATTTGGGAAGTAGGGTCAATGGGCTTCTCTTCTGGACACTTGAGCAGCTCAAGATAGACGGTTCGCAGGTTTGCCTTGCCTACGCTAGCGAGCTGCTCTCGGTAACGAACAAATTCCTCCAAGCTGAAAAAGGTTTCAGCGTCATCAGGTCGGAAGTCTGGTTTATCAGTGTTCCAGCGCATGTGCTCGAGGTCGCCTCTATCGAATCTTCGCTTAGCCTCAATGTAGTCGTCCTTCTCTTTATCTACGTATTCATTGAGAAAGTCGTATGGGTTTGTTTTGACTGAGTCACGAATCTGGAGTAATCCCACAAAAGGAGACTTGAGATCCAACCCACCAAGCTCCACTGGAAAGTAGAGAAAGCCATCAGGCAAATCTGAGACGCCAAATCGGTCTTCGATCATCCTCTTCAGATGCTGAACGACATTACTACCGTCAAAGACACTCTCTTGTATGTGGCGATGGGTAGCAAGCATCGTATCAATGTGTTCGCGGCCGAAACAGTTTGCAGCCTTCCCGAAGTTGGAGCTGAAGAAAGTGGCTGCGTACGAATTCCAAGCTACACCAATTTAGCACTATTTTGCAAGATGAGCAGTACCGTACACATACCTTGTATCCAGTCGATAACGCTCTTAGATTTTCCTTGCAGTTGCTTGCGTAGCTCGCCCACATGGGATTCTACCATTTTCCGATCGATGTCGAAGCGACCGTTAGATGGGTTTAGGTAAAGAAACCCCCATCGAATGTCTCCCTGAGGTAGGTCCTCATTGAGTTTCATCTCACCGTCTCGACCGATGTGTATACTACCAGACTTGGCGTCATTGATCTGGTGCGTTGGTCAGTGTAAACCTCGATATCACCCTGGAAAGAAGCATACCTGCGTTCCGGTGACCTCAGCGAACTCTAGAACATTTTTCCAAGCCAAAGCACATGTTTCGTAGTTCTTGTTCCAAAACCAAACGTCATCGTACAAGCGGTGAAGCAAAGCGCCGTTGGTGTTTTGGTTCACTGAGAAGTCCAAGCAGAAGAGGACAACTTCGCTAAAGACGTCACTAAGGGCGTGGGAGCCCGGTACTCCCCGACGCCTCAAGCGTGGTTCTGTTGATTGATCGTCATCCGCAAACTTCAGCGGCGCCTGTAAGAATGACTTGAAAAATTTCCTCCACTTGGCCGAAACACGGAAGAATTCGAGAATTGTCAACACAGTGTCATGAGGCAGTAGTGGGTTCCACGATTCGAAAACAGTGCGGAAGCATGCCAATTCGCCGTTGAGTTGGGTATTGACGATAATCTCGGTAGCAAGGACGTGGAGAAGGCCCTGCTTCGCCTCCATGGGGTTCTTGTCCGACTCACCAACTTCATCGTTAGACTCAGGCTCTGAATCATCCAGGCCTTCTAACACGGAGAGCCCCTCGGCATCACATTCAAGCTCTTCCCCTTGGAACTGTGCGGGTGCTGACGACGCAAATGTAGCCTGTGTTGGCGCGGGTGCTGACTTTCTGGCCAATTGTTTACTACGTTTCCTGGGTCTTTCTTCAACAAAATCGGCAAAATCGGCCTCTTCTTCGCCTTCATTGTGTTGCATCTGTTGTTCCTCATAGTCTAGGAGCTGGTTGGCAAAATAACGCTTACGTTGAATCTTGCTGCGTTTGGCATCGAGATTCCCGCGAACCTTTTGTCCCCGATCACCCAGGAAGAACCCGCGACGCATTCTGTCGGCTTTTGCGATGTCAGTACGGTTGTTCTGCCAAGTTTGCGAGTTGTTCCGCAATGCCAGGAATGATGCCTTGAAGAACACCGACCACTTTACCCCAATGTAGTGCAGGAAAATTGCTTGTAGAACGTCCTCGTGCATATGGATTTGGAATTGACCGTTGATCTGGCGTTGTTGCTCTAAGAGGATATGGTTACCCCAATTCCAGCTATCAAGCGCTTCCAAGCGCATGTTGAGAACATCTGCGATCTCTGTCAAGATAACGTTGTTGTTCAGAAAATCACCGAGTACCTCCCGCTTCTCATTCGAAAGTAAGTCTGAATTCTGAAGCGACTTGATCACCCAGCGTAGGGTGTACGTGTTGAATTGCGAAGAGTTGCTCAGACTGGTTTCGAAATCTCTGACTTTCTTGCGCAAGTAGTTCAGAGACGATGCTACGCTCTTTTTCTCTGTGACAAACAAGCGTTCCAGGTATGCTTCCAAAGCAGGCAAGTCAACCGTCGCAGGCTCGAACACAGACTTCTCCCACTCCCTACGAGCTTCGAGTTTCTCGGTGCTAGGAAGCTCTTCGAAACTCTCGTCCATCTCAATGTCGCCATCGGCAGTTGCAGACTTCTCAGAGGACAGCCACTCAGTAACGAGTCTCCCATAAAGGTCAGCGTATTGGAACTTCGCGGCTTGGACAGAAACGTATTGGAGCAACTTCTTCTCCCAATCCTCGAGTACATCGTTAGACACCGAAGGGTCGAAGTGCGCTTGGTCAAGGAAGCGGTCAACGTTTTTGAGATCAGTCTCAATTCGGCTATTTCGTGTCCCACCACTAATGACACACCCAGGTCGGCTATCATCATACTTGTGTGCAGTTGTCTTCACACCCAAGCACAGTTTTGTGCCGTCGACCACGATCGACAAGCGCTGCAAGGGATTTTGCTCGGCTTCTGCTGATGTCAGAAGAGCAGCATGCTGTTTGCTAAACTTGGCACGCTGTTTGGATAGTTCCTCGAGCTTGGTACTGGTGATGGTCTGTAGCGTCCCAGAAAATACGCTGCCTGATGACATGGTGGCTTCAACAAGGTGAGCTAGTAAGGACGTACGCAAGGGAAGCGTTGATAAGCTGAGTGGAAGTAATCTGAAAAACAACAAGTGCAAGTCTTGTCTTGTAAAGGCTTGCGAAGCGGACGTGTCCTTCCTATCTGTAGAGAAACGTGCTCAGCCTCATACACAGCAGGCAACAGTGATCCGGGCTTGGCATGCGGAGATACGCCCGTCAATTTTGAGATCAACACAAAGTTCCGTGTTCCGAAAGTTTTTCATGGAACCTTGTAGCAGGCGACGTGACTTCTGTTGAACATATCCAGCAAATTGTAACAACTCTCTATAAACACGGACCTGATTACACTGCTAGTTCTCCTCCACTGTAATTCAGGCCAGCGACGTGTATTCGGTCCGGCTGCACCACATCACGATTGACCAAGACGAGGCCACCGAGCAGCATTGTACTTCATGTATTTGCTCACTGAGGTAGAGCATAATGAGTGCTGTTGTTCATTGTGATCCGCCTACAGTTTCGAGCGAGTATTAACAGGCTGCGTCCGTGGGTGTGTTGGGTGGTTCACAAACGCCGATGGCCCATCAAGTTTGTATAATTACAGGCTATATCGACGATGACATTCAAGAAAATGCTGTCGGCCTAGATGATGTTGGTAGACAATAGCCCTGGAGGATTGCGAAGCTTTGACGAAAAGGTGTGTTATCGATACAACACCTAGCACACCATGGCCCGTTTTTCTCAAAGCTGCTCTCATTTCTAGCGTTGCGTCTGTATCGACATCGTCTTTCTAAGATGCTACCGGCAAGCACTAAGAGCTTCTCCAGATACAATTTCACTCCCGCAAGCTTTCATGAGGAAGAGGATGCTGCTTAATGCACGAAAATTACGTCACCTCTTAAATGCAGGCGGCTGGAAGTTCTCGCTAACCGCAGGCCGATCTGCATGGCTGAGTGTCCGGCCTGCACGAGCAAGTAAACACACAATTCTTCGTTTAAGTACTGCCTCGTCCATCTACCCGCATAGCTGGACTTGTGAGACAGTCCAACGCGGCTTCTCGCCTGAGAACATTGCGACTTGGAACCCAGTCTTCTCCCAACTTGAGCCTCTCCATTTACCCGTCACTCAACCTTGTAACAATATGCGCCTATCAAGCCTGGCTAGTTCGTCTGTCGCATGAGATCTGTTGGTCGCACGCTCCATTCGTGGGAATTTAGCCATTCGCCTGTCCACGAACCGCGACACCTTACTCGAACGCCAACATGCATGATCTCGCAGGAAACAGCCCTGTCTACCAAGCTACCTCAAGCTGCCCCAAGCTTTGACCAAGGATGCTTGGAATTCTTGGGGTTAGTGCGCGGGGACCCCGCATACACCGATGCACTGTGGAGATGAACAGCGGCCGGTGATGAAGAATCACGCTCACGGCGGAGAAATTCAGTCAACATCACCACAGAGCCAAGAACAGCCAAGCTATAGAGGGCTGATGCATGAGGTCAAGCAGGAAGTATAAAATGCTCTGAACTCTTTGGATGATGGTCGTCAGCCAGAAAACGTCGGTGACCAACTCGACAGCATGAGATCAATCTCAGTCCTTCTCGCCCTTGCGGCATCCCTGACATCGGTGTCTGCATCTGCATTTGACGACTTTATTCCAGCTGGTGCTTCCATTGAGGCCGCACGATCTGACTTCCTTCTGCCTAGGAAGCCCAGAGGAAAAGACAACTGGGGCAACGCCGTCGCACACGATCGCAAAAAGATCACCATTCGAGCGTCAAAGAACGACACAGATGACATTAGCGATGACTTCCTCTGGGCGCTCAAGAAGGCTAACAACGGCGGACTTGTGCACCTGAAGAAGAACCACAAGTATGTTATCGGCAAAAAGTTGGACCTCAGCTTCCTCAAAGACGTCTATGTCAACATCAATGGCGAGCTGAAGTACACCAACGACATCAAGTACTGGCAGGCCAACAACTTTTACTACCCTTTCCAAAAGAGCATTACCTTCACCGTCTGGGGTGGCAAGTTTGTCTCCCACTCTTCCTTCTACCTCCACAAAAGCTAACGAATAACAGAGACGTGAAGATATACTCTGACTCTGGCTCTGGTGTGATCAACGGCAACGGACAAGCTTGGTGGGACGGCTTTTCAGGCGCCGAAATCCTCGATCCTAACAACAAGTTCTACCGCCCAATTCTCTTCCTTACCGACAACGCAACCAACATTGAGGTTTCAGGCCTTCATCTCAAGGACTCGCCCTGCTGGACTACTTTCCTCGTACGCACCAAGAACGTCGTCTTCGACGACATCTACATCGACGCGGTATCCACAAACGCCTCCTCGCTCCCCAAGAACACCGATGGCTTCGACTCGCTCAACGTCGACGGCTTGACCGTAACTAACACCCGCGTGAACGTAGGCGACGATTGCTTCTCGCCCAAGCCCAACACCACCAACATTTTCGTCAAGAACCTATGGTGCAACGGCACGCACGGCGTATCCATGGGATCAATCGGCCAGTACCCAGGCGTCAAGGACTACATCAGCAACGCGTGGATCGAGAACGTAACGCTACTGAACGGGCAGAACGGCGCGCGCCTCAAGGCCTGGGCAGGCCCGAATGTCGGGTACGGCTACATGGATAACATCACGTACAAGGACATTCACATCGAGAACACGGATGCGCCCGTCGTGCTGGACCAGTGCTACTTCAACGTGAACGAGACGACATGCGCAGCGTACCCGTCAAACGTCAAAATTACAAACGTCAACTTCATCAACATCTCCGGCTCGAGCAGTGGCAAGAATGGAAGGGTCGTCGCGGATTTGACATGCAGCCCCGGCGCCACGTGTAATGGCATTCACCTTGAGAACATCAACATTACGAGCCCCGCGGGTTCGCCGTCGCAAATCGTGTGCGAGAACATCAAGGGTGATATTGGCGTGGACTGTATCCCCACGAGCGAGGCGGATGACTAGATGTAGATAGATGGACATGTAGCAGAAGGGAAGAGTGGTATCAAATACATTACTGAACGCTAAACTATGCAAATCCGTTTCTCTTAACCGTCATAACACGGAGTATCTATAACCTCGCTTCTACATTGGCGTTCACATCTGCCTGATTTCCTTCGCTTTTCCCCTCGGTCTTGGGCTGCAGCGCGTTCTCGAAGATAGCCATGAACTTCTGCACGTCCTCGAAAGTGTTGTATAGCGGTGCAGGTGCGACACGAATGATGCCCGGTTTCCTCTTATCGCAGATGACGCTGTTCTTCTCCAGTCCTGCGGCTACATCCTCCATCAAATCCTCCTGCAACAGGACGCTGAGCTGCGCGCCGCGGAAGCGCGGATCCGCAGGCGAGATGATCTGGAAGGGGAAGTTGCCGTCTTTGATATTCCGTGTGGCAATCGCGGAGAGCAAGTGTTCTGCGTAGGCGGTCAGGAGGAGAGACTTTGAGCGCAGGTCGGCCATTTTGGTCTTGTTGAAGACGCTCAAGGAGCCGGATAGACATGTCAGATCGACGATGGAAGGGTTAGAGCACTGGAAGCCCTGCGCGCCGGGTGTGGGCTTGAAGTTGTTGTCCATGAGGAAGCGAGATGACTTGTCGTGACCGTACCACCCCTTCAAGCCGACGTTGTGCTCGTTGTTTCCGTGCTTCTCGTGTACAAAGGCGCCTGCTACTGAACCGGCACCAGCGTTCATGTACTTGTAGGTGCACCAACACGCGAAATCAACGTCCCACTCATGCAGCTTCAACTCAACGTTTCCAGCAGCGTGCGCAAGATCCCAGCCGATAGTGAGACCATGCTTGTGTGCGTGGGCGGTAATGGTGGGGATGTCGAGGAGCTGGCCGGAGTAGTACTGGATTCCAGGAAGCATGACTAGGGCGATTTCGTCCGCGTTGTCGGTGATGAGTTTGCAAATGTGCTCAGTGGTCATCAGGTAGCCCTCGTCTGGCTCCACGGTCAACATTGACTTCTTCGGGTCGAGACCGTGCCATTCGATTTGTGATTCGATTGCGTACCAGTCGCTGGGGAAAGGCCGCCATTCACACATGATCTTGCGCTTCTTCTCTGTGGGCTTGTAGAATGCGGCCATCATCAAGTGAAGGTTGATGGTCAAAGTGTTCATGGCGACAATCTCTGAGGGCGATGCGCCGACAATGTCGGCCATCTGTTGCGAACATTGTGCAGCGAGATCTTGGTAGGCTGGTAATGGCGAGTCCTCGAAGTTTGTGAAGTGGCCTCCAACAGCAATGGACCCCCAGGTCTTCAGGTATGCGTTCAAATACTCGCCAACAGCCTTGGGCTGGAGACCGAGCGAGTTGCCACAGAAGTAAATACCCTCGTCATTTGTGCTGGTAGCTTTTGCTGCGGTCTTCGCATCGTCCTTGAGCTGTTTCCGCGCAAGCTGGGCCTTTGTAGGAACAACAAACTCATCCCGGAAGGTCTTCAGGACATCGCTGCTGCTATCGAGGGATTGTGCGAACTCGAGCGAGTCGGCGTTAGCTGGCCACTCCGGCTTCTGACCCTGTCGGAGCTGGTTGATAGCGGAAGTTGCGTCCATCTCGATTCAGTGCTTGGAGTCGGCGTGAAATGCGCGATGCCAGAGGAGTAACGTGGTATGTGAATGAGCAGATGGTGGAGTGATGCGTCGCTGGTATATATACATTACGTCTCGCAAAATCTATGGCGTTGCTTCCGTTGACTGCATCCGATGTCGAACGCCACCGTTGTTGAAGTTCGACAAGCACCTTCCGCTTTCGGAGAGGATCCGTACAGCGTTCCGTCGAGCCTCCGTTCCGACGCTATACCAACATACCGATGTTAAGCCTTCACCGTGCCGCGATCATGAGATTCATGGATGGTAACAATAAAGTGGATCCAGTTTTTTGCATCATAAAGCGGTGTCAGACACCGTGAGTAGCAATGTAATCTCCCATAAGTCCATCCAGCGTTCATCATCCTACAAATCACTCACCATGAGCCCTCACAAAATCGAGATTCTTCCCTCCGCGGCTGCCCTGCCATCATACGGTATTTCAAAGAATGGTTTTCTACCCGCAAATGCACCGTTGACTTGCCTACCGAACGCCTACTACCAACCATGGGAAGCTCTCATCGAACTGTTGCCGACCCTTATCGAGACACAACAAATTCGCCCACGAGTAGACGAACTACCTATCCTAGACACAACACATCTCCAAACCGAAGCAGAATGGCAACGAGCATACTCAATGCTGGCAGTCATTGCACAAGGCTACATCTGGCAAGGGCCAGAGCCATCAGAGGTAAGTCGCTGGCTACCGTGCCGCCAGGATTACCCCTTGCTGACAAGCATTCTAGCGCTTACCCCCTGCCATCTCCGTTCCTTTCCTCAGGGCAGCCGAGCGCCTCGAAGTACACCCGGTAGCGACGTATGCAGCACTGAATCTCTGGAACTGGAAACCGCTCGAGAAGGGCGCCAACCTTACTCAGCCGGATAACTTGGTCGCACTACACACAGCCACAGGGTCCGATGATGAGTCATGGTTCCTCATCATCTCAAATGCCATGGAGGCCAGGGCTGGACCTTTGCTCCACATCATGTTGGCAGCCATGGAGGCTGTCGACCACGACGATGTTTCTGCGATAGTCTCCGGGCTGAAGTATTTCACGGAGAGTATGAAGGATATTGGCAGACTGCTCGAGCGCATGGACGAGCGTTGTAACCCGCAGAGATTCTACTACACCATTCGGCCACTGTTGGCTGGTAGTATGAATATGGAGGCAGCTGGTCTGCCGAACGGTGTCTTCTATGATGAAGGCAACGGCAAGGGAGAGTGGAGGAAGTACCGTGGGGGTAGCAACGGACAAAGCTCGCTTCTGCAGTTTTTCGATGCTGCACTCTCGGTCAACCACTCTCGATGTGGCAACTTCCACGCGGAGATGCGCGAATACATGCCTGGTCCACACAAGAGGTTCCTGGATGACATCGAGTCTATCGCAAACATCCGCGGTTACGTTGACTCGCACCAAGACAACGCTGAGCTTCTGGATGCTTACAATGAGGCTGTTGCAGCCTTGAGCCGATTCCGAGACATCCACATTGCTCTTGTTACAAGATATATCATTATTCCTGCCCGTCAAGGAAGGCCAGCACACTTTGCAAGTCGCAAGGATATCGCGTCCATGTCTACCAAGATGGCGTCAGAGAAGCCATCAACGCAGGAGTTGGTCGGTACTGGCGGAACAAAGCTCATCCCATTCTTGCGTACATCAAGGGACGAGACGAACGAGGCTACCGTCTCGTAATGAACACGGGTCAGTCCTGACCTGGGGTTATCCTCCCAGCCACAGATGTCGAATATGACTATGGTAATTATTTCTTGTTTGCTGGCGTTATTGAGCATTGCATAGCAAAAGGCGTTTAGTTTGGTCCGCTCAGAGGAAGCCTCCGCCACTCTGTTGGTCGTACATTGGGAAGAGCGGAATGTCGGCGATGGACGCCCCATCAAATGTGTGTGTCCCAGGTTGCAAGAACCCTTGCAGGCCTTGATCGTTCTCATTCATCCACGGCATTGAAAAAAAGTCGGCGTCGTAGATAGTCCAGTCGGAAGAAGCAGCAGTGACAGTGTTGTCCTGCTCAGGGACAGACGAGATGGAAGACTGCACGGTAGAATGACGGCGACGATAAACGACGTCTTGTCGAGGCGTGTTCGTAGCTGAGGGTAGTAATCCAAACAATTGCGAAGAAGCCTGCTTCTGTTGCGAGCGCAAGTGCTGCTCTCTTTCTCTGACGTGAGCAGTGGTTGTCTGGAGCAAGGATTGTACAGTGAGAGAGTATTGCCGGGCATGCGGGTCGACTTTGCCAAAGTAGTCGAGACATCGGATCGAAGCGTGGCAATCGTCTTTGAAGGTGAGTCCTGAGTGGCCAAGCACACCAACTGCTAACACAAGCGAGGTAGTGAACAGCCACGATCTGTCTCGGTTAGTCGTTTAACCTGGGACACTGAATTCTCAAACCGACTTACACTATAAGTGGCATTCTGCGAGGCATTTTGCCTGCATGAATAACTGTCTGCAGTGTGTCTACAAAAGACGAGGCAGCGTCAAGCGCGGCGTCAGCATACTTCCGCTTCTCTTCATGCTCAACTTGCGTCCCGCCACCCTTCAGAGAAGCGCCCATGTACTCATACAGCTCGTAGATCAGGAACGGTCTGGTTAGCAACATGATGCCGTAGTAGTATGAGCACAGCGTAGAGCAGGCACCCACAACTGCCTCTGGCGATGAACTGCTCAGGTTCGCTCGACTAGTAGCTTCGTGCAAAGGCTCGAGCCATGTTGATGCCCAAGTCTTGAGCTGGCGGGAGACATAATTGGCGATACGCAGTGAGATTCGTTTGCGAGAATATACCTCAACAACGACGCGTTCTATAATCATGAAAATCTGCACACTCGCGTCCAGTATCTGTACTTCCATGTCCTCTCTTACTTCGGCGACGCTATACTTGACCGTACAGTCTACATCCGAGGTTGATGGCGGTCGGCCTAGCAGATTACTGATAAGTTGATCGACAACGCGGACACTCTTCCATATACGGTCTCTTACAACCTTGATGGAAACTCCAAACGAAGCATTGACTTCAGTGCGGTGTAGCCCAATTGCGTAAGCAGTACGGGCGGCCAGGGCTGGAACCTGTCAGCATCTTCATGACCTGTGGACGCCGGATAACTCACAGAAGTAAAGGTAGGCACCGTTAGGCTGGAACGCCCGAAGCATGTAGATGGCAACAAGCGCAAACCCTTGAACAGTTGACACGTTCATGCTGTTTACTAGGTGCTTCAGTAGTATATCTCGAGCATGTGTGAACCATGCCTCTGCTTTGACATACTGACTCTCCTGCCCGCCGACGGCAAGCACAAGATAGAAGACCGCGGCGGCCGACTCGTGAGGTTCGGCAATGGAGCCTGCAGCCCACGAGCTCATCTCGATCATGAGCTCATCATGCTCGAATAGATCTACTAGGCCACTGACAGCCACAGTGTACTGCTGCACGAGCGGCGGTATCTCGTGCAGAGACACAGACAAAGACTGTTGTTGGTCGGCTGATCCTGGTCGAGCGACTTCAATAATCGAATCCCGAGAAGAATGCGCGGGCAAAGCATCCGCATCGACTGCGGACGCGATCAGATGTCTGACAGTCTGCAGAAAAGATAAAGGCGCGCAATCGCCCACAAAGATCACCTTCCCTTGCGCGTCACGCAGAATGCGGCCTTCCAGAGGAACGGCCGTATCTTCAGGGTGTTCATCCCTGCTGACGGTAGGTGAAAGCGATGTTCCGACAGCAGCGGCGCCCTCGTGACTTCTTTGACGGGGAGTTGAAAGTGCGGTTCTTTGCTCATCACTTCGCCAGTCAGCATCAACGTAACCAAGATGCTGTTGCCGTTCCAGAAGGGCCTTGACCATGGCTGGCGATCTCATCATGACTTACGTATGCAAAGGTGTAGGGCCATTTGGCGTACACCCAGCAGACCGTGCACCACGTACTTTCGGGGCTGTGAATGTGCACGTGTCTGCGCGACCCTTTCGTTGACAATATGCGCATGGCTGTTCACCGTCACATTTGACTTTCCGCTTCTTACAAAGATCACATGCTGCTGTGACTCGGTCGACTCGACGCCGCTTCTCTAGCGGCTCTGTGCGATCTGAAGTCATCTGCAGCGCCGATGGATCCGATACTAAACTCATGAGTCTATTCCTGCATGCGCCTTTGATTCAGCTGAGCGGGTGGAAAACGCCGTATGTTTTCCAACTGCTGCCAAGATCACGTCAGTCTACGCTGATGGTCGCCAAGTCAGAGAAGTCACTTCACCTTCGTATTGTTTAACGTAAGGGGAACCCTAGGTGCGGATGTTGTTGTCGGAAGGAAGTCAACTGGAGTGCTGAGGTTCCGACACGAGCTAGCTTGGCATGTCTCCCGGATTGCAGGAAAAGCCGGGTACTAACAAGCAACCCCTGCAGGTCAGGTAGCTGAAGCAGCGATACTCAAGCACTGTATGCTTGTAAGTAGACGAATCGCTACCACACTTCTTGCGCGTTAAACAATTGCTGAAGGATTCGCTACGAAACTGATGACTGATTCCTACTATCCGTTCTGCCTGCATGTCTCCGCCATCGGAAGGTACGGCGGCCAATGCCAATGACGTGGAGACTGCGCTTAGCGGGGGCATTGAGTGAGTTCTGACCGGTGGTTTCCGAGGCTTGATTTGCCGAGGGTGCAACCAACTGAGAGCCTGTGGAACTTTCACTCGAGCTCTACCGTCATCAATGGGAACATCAGACTTCCCGCATTTGGCAGGTTGAATTGGAGGTTTGCGCTCCGCTGCCAAGTCAGGGATTCCCGCCGTAATAGACGGAAAATATCAATTTGCCATATGCGGCAAGTTCGCTGTTCGTGAACCCTGGTTACCTGTCCCGCTGTCAACCATCAACGGATTGGGCTGTCCAACGTCCTGGACGGAACAGTTGACATGCAAAGCTGCTAGATGTTGCGTGCGATGGGACGGTACCGATGTAGACGTTCGAATTTGGGGTATCGTTCTGTTCTATCCCTTAGAGATAAAGCTGTAAAAATGCTGCAGATTTAGCTAAGCATCGACCTCCGCCCTGAGTCTTCCCCTCGCAATAGCATCGCCCAGACCGACGTTCGAAGAGCCACCCATGCTGGCATTGAAGCGCTTGCCGCCGTTCAAATTTGCCTGCACGCGCTCTTCCTCTTCAGCATCCTTCTTTGCTTGCTCACGAACACGTTCAGCGCGCTGTTCCTCGGTCGATGACGCATCTGCTTGCATCTTGGCGAGACGCTCGGCGGCGCTCTCCTTCTGTTGCTCCTGAGCAGCAGCTGGTGGGGAACGAGGCCTTCGCGGTCGATCCTGGTGGGAGTTGTGACGTGGCTTTTCGAATGATCTTCGAGGCGGCGTGCGAGAACGGTTGTGCGGTTCGTTGCGGTCGTCACGCTCCTCTCTTCTGCGTGGCGACCTCGAACGCCTGCGATTGTCGTCTCGACGACTCCTGCGATATGGTGAATGTGATCGTGAGCGTGATTTTGATCGTCGTCGGTGGCCATCCCGGTCATCTCTGCTGTCCCGATCTCGCCGGCTATGCTTTCGATCTCTCCTGTCTCGATCGTCGCGGTCCCTTGAGCGTGAGCGTGAGCGTGAACGGTCACGGCGAGTGCGGTGGTGCCTGCTGCGGTTCCCATCGCGATCTCTGTGCTTGCTGTCGCGCTCTTTCTCCTTCGATCGCTTCTCTTCGTATTTCGCTTGCTTCTGCGCGTCCTTCATAGCCTTCAATTGCATCTCCATCTTCTGCTTCTGGATCATCAAAAGCGGGTCCTCAAGGACTTTCTTCTGTGTGTCGCGTGCCGAGTTTGCATTTGCGTTTCCAAGCGCGTCGATGCCGACTGCAGCGCCTTTCTGCAGATCTTGTGTGTCCGATTTCAGCAGCTGGTCGATTCTGCGCTTGCCCAGCAGATAGCCCTCACGTTCCTCGGTGACGCCTCCGCCGTCGCCACCAGGGCCAGAGTACATCCAATCCACGCGCCTTGTGACCGTCCTGCCGCCGGCAGCTTCTTGCAGCTTCTGCAACTCCTCAAGTGCGCGCTCCTCTTCGCGCTCCTTGCGCAGCTTCTCGATCTGCTTGCGCTCCTCGAGCGCCGACTTCTCTTCTTTCCATACTCGCTCCTGGTTCTTGCGCAAGTGGGGATGCCAGGATTTCTTCAAGTTGAGATCACCACCCATGGCTGCGGCCTAGTCGTTCTTGGTGTGGAGGATTGGCGTGTGTTTCCTGAATTGGACAGTAGAAATGTTGTGTCCAAAGCGGTATCAGATTTAGATTTTGCGACACCTTTGAAGTCAGGTGGTGCTAACGCGCGTTGGTGTTGTGGTGTTTTGTGAGATCAACAAGGTTGGTCCAGCATGTCGAAGATGCGCCACCTTGAATTCTGGCTTGGCGCGCTCGAAGGGCCCCGCTAAAATTCACCTCCGTCAATTCTCCGCAGAACTTTTGGCTTTCACAAGATAGCAACGAGCGATTCGATCTGATCGCACACTCCGCACACCAGCTCTCCAAGCTCAAAATTCAAGGCGCATATTCTTGGGGCGGAACCAGGAACCCGTAATTCCACATCATGTCAACACGCAAGCGCAACGAATGGCTCGACGCCGAAGAAAGCGACGACGATGAGCAAGGCTACGAATCTGAGGAGGAGAGCCGAGCGCGCACACTGCCCTCGGCCAAACGACAAAAGACAGGCCACTCTTCCGAGGACGAAGACGCCGACTTCAACTCGGAGGAAGAGGCAGAGGCAGACGACGACAACGACGATCCCATTTCCAGCAAAAACGCCGAACTCGCTCGTCTCGAAGAACTCGCCGCCGGCCTGCCCCAAGACCTGAAGCTACAGACCGACAAACTCGGCGGGAAACCCATCGACCTCAAGACACCCAAGAAAGACAAGTCCGGCGTGCTCTACGTCTCCCGCGTCCCGCCCTTCATGAAGCCTACGGTCCTGCGCTCCCTCCTCACTCCCTACGGCGCCGTCGGCCGCATCTTCCTCACGCCTGAAGATACAACGTCGCGCCAGCAGCGCTTGCGCGGCGGCGGCACACGGCGCAAGCTCTTCCTCGACGGCTGGGTCGAGTTCCTGCACAAAAAAGACGCCAAGTTCGTTGCCGAGAACTTGAATGCGCAGACCATGGGCGGCAAGAAGCGCGGGAGATGGCACGACGAGGTCTGGAACGTCAAGTACCTGACGGGCGTCAAGTGGGCGCACCTCGTCGAGCAGATCCAGAACGAAAACGCAGAGCGCGCGGCGAGACTGCGGTTCGAGATCCAGCAGAGCAAGAAGGAGAATAAGCGCTTCCTGGAGAACGTGGAGAAAGGGAAGAAGGAGAGCGGTATTGAAGCGACAAGGAAGAGGAGGGGCGATGACGCAGATAAGGAAGTGGCCGAAACAAATGGGACGACAGAGGGCAAGCCGAAGAAGGGGAAGAGGAGATTGGAATTCACGCAGCATGCGGCGACGAGCAAGAGCGACAAGAAGCCCGAGCCGGGGCAGGATGTGCACAGGGTGCTTAGCAAGATCTTCTGAGAAGAGAGCGCGAGGAGTAAATGATACCAAGGTTGCAATACCAGCAAGACTGTCTTCGAAAAATAGACTCTTCATGCACATGCCGAATGTGCAATGCTTTTCCTGATCCCAAAACGCCATATCCAACCATACTAGCCAGGGTATTTCCTTCTTCTTCAGCTCCAACCGAACCTCCTTTCCCCAAATCGCTATATCGCTGTTCCCCTCTCAAAGTTCTCCCGAATCTCCGTCGTGTATCGGTTGTAGAACCTGCCCAGCTTGTCGTTGAACTGCTTGTTCTTCTGGTTGATATACGTGATATCGCCCTGGTCCTGTTCATCCCTGATCCCCCTCTTTCTCCTGGCCTCCAGACGCGCCTTCTCGCCCTTTTCGATATCACCCACGAGCCGGTCGATTGCTTCCTTGCTAGGCTTGTGGTCGTGGCTGTACTCCTCCTCGACAGCCGTGTTGATGCGCCCATTTGGATCCACGGTATATATCTCCCCTGTATCTGTCTCGACGAGCTGCAGCAGCCCTGACTGAACTTGGCGCTGCAGTTTTGTCGCTTTTTCCTCGGCATAGGCGGCAAGGTCGACTTTGCTCATCTGCCCTATCTGCCGCTTATACACCTTGTTCGCCTCGCCACGGTAGTCTGCGAACGCATTGTTGTCTCTCGCGCGTGCCTTCTTTGCTAGCCTCTTATCCCAGCTTTCGCTCTCCTCGACCGTATAGTCCCAGTTTCGCTTGCGCTCAAAGTCCGGATCGTCGTTTTTGAGCAGCTTGTAGGACGCTTTGGTGTGCGCATCAGCCAGCTTAGAGAGTTTGGCGAGTCTTTCTGAGCGGTCTTCAGCATCGCGCACTTCGCGCTCTGTTGCTTTCCGGCCGGATTCTTTTTGCGCCTGGAGAGACTTGAAGCGTGCCATGCGCGCTGCTAGGGCGGCTTTTGGCTCGGTGGTCGCTTCGGTCGAGGTGGATTTTGAGTCCGAAGGCGTATTCTCAGAGGGAGCTTCGGCCTTGGCCATTGCGGCCGGTGTAGTTCCGGGGTCTGCTGTGTCGGTCATGTTTGTTGTGTTGTATGGTCGTGGGCGGCAATGCTCGAGAAACGTACAATTGACGACGCCAAGATACTAGCGCTGTTAATACCTTCCTCCCGCTCTGCCAATTGCAAGCTTACTACTTATAACCTAAACTTTTATAAAGGTAAGATTAATAAAGTCTTTAATGACATTTCTATAACGTACTCCACGGTCGAGCAGATCACACAATTGAGCGGATCACTCTGCCAAGACTAGACCAAACCTCCACCCTACTACGCGATGCCTTAACAACAACACTAATCTACGCCCTTAAGAGAAGCTGCAATACAGCTTGCGCTTTAGGCTATTTAACAAGACGCAACGCTTAACGTACCCCACGGGCGAGCGAGCCACTTTTGCCAAGCCCCCACCAAAACCTGACCTATTATGGCCCAAAACACCACACTTTAGCACTCTGTAGCAGACTACAGCATATAATATTATTTAGAGACTACTTCTATATTAATCTTGCACATTTGTATATTGTAGCTAGTCTAATTACACCTTCTGCAGCGCCTTTAGGTTAGCTTACCCTCTTGAGCGTGCACCTGCTTCTTTAGCTTCTCCTTATTACTACGCGCCCTAAACTCCTTTAAAGCTGCTAGTTGCTGCCTATCTCTAACTGTTAGGGTCTTTTTTTTTTAAACCTACTTTCTTTTATGTAAATTTTATTGCGTAGTAGTCTTATTAGCTGCTTAAAGCTTACTAATTTCCTATTAAGCTAAAACTAGCTTATAGGATAAAATTGCTCCTCTCTTTATATAGTGCTTAAGCGCGCTTAGAACAAAGTCTAGTAAGCTACCCTGCTACTTGTTATACTTCTTTTAAATTAGAGTTAATTGCAACCTAAATTCTAGAGTATTGCTAGGAGTTTACAACTACTAGAGCTTACTATTAGTAGAGAGTAGTAGTAATAGTGTCTGCAGCTTTATAACAAGGGTTAAAATAACCTATTCTAGGTTAAAGAGGACTAATCTAGCACCTTAGAACCCTCCTTAGATATTACTAGAAGTAAACACTATATTATAGGCTACTTTAAAGTATAGAAGGAACTAAGTCTTTATAAAATAGATAATCTAGTTATATATAAGCATTTTAGCTTAGCACCTATAAACTAGCTTTAAAGAGGTAAAATAACCTATATTAAGTAGCTATAGAAGGTGTAATAAGTGCAAAGGCATATATATAGAGTAACAATCTTATTTTCCTTATAGTATTGCTAGAATTAAAGCAAGTTATAGCTCTTATAGCTATTAATAACTAGCAGTTAGTAGGTACTAACAGTTTGCCTCTTTGTATGCGCGTTAAAGTGCTTTAACTACTTAAGACTAAGCTTATTAGTAGTCTAGCTGTTGCTAGAGACTCTAATAACCTAATTCTAAAGCAGGTCTTCCTCCTTGTACTAGCTAGAGAGGTATTAGCGTGCCTTAAAGATAATAAAGAGCAGAATAGTCTATTCTTTTATATTAATGCTTTGTATAACTGTTTTCTACTTCTAGTTGCCTAGCTACACTATTTTTAGCCTTTCTTGTCTCTTTAAAGCTGTAAAAACTGCTCTTAAGAAGATCTAGCCTATTATAAAGCCTATCTTATTAAAGTTATAAGTATTATTATTCTAGATACTATACTTAGCTTTAATGTTAGCTACTAGGCTAAACTAGCTTTGTATAACCTCTAAATCCTTACAAAGAGCTTGCTTATAGTTATATTTATAATTAAACTTTACTTTAAGCTCTATTTAACACTTAATAAATGTACTAAGCTAGTTTATACTAATAGGGCCTAGATTATACTTAGCGCGCAGAGAATTAGCTATAGCGGCTATATCTATAAGCTAGAAGCTAAATCCTTACACGTCTAGCTTAAGTATATGCTTAATAATTACTCTCTACTTATTATTATCTAATCCTTGTAAGTTAGGCATAGTATTTCCTTATAAAGGTTGTCTAGTGTGTTAATAGCTTAGCGTGCGTTAAGGCACTTTATAAATAGCTACAGCGTGTTGCTAAGAGAGATTTACGTCTTATTTAAGAGCTTAAAGCGCAAGCTGTATCTAAGCTTCTTAAGACGCATTAATAATAGGTTGTTATTAAGACATTAGTATAGAAAGGGTACTTTAGTAGAGGCTTAGTAAAAGTAGCTTACTTACTTATTAGCTTACTTGCCTATAGGGTACTCTATACTGCAACGCGCTATAGCTATATATAACACACCTTATAGCAAACTCTACGTTTAATATATAGAACAACCTATAAAAGCTAATTACACTCTAATTTAAGAGAATATAGATTAGACTAAGGAGGATGTAATTACTAAGTATATTCTTAAGCTAGACGCATAAGGATTTGCCTCTTAGCTAGCTGCTATAGCTAATATAGCTAATTCTTTACGTGCTAAGCGCAATAACGTACTAGATAGGTAAGTTAACTAGATAAGTAAGTTAACTACTCTGCTAAGACCCTACTAAAACCTAACTCTATTTTTACTTTTAACACCCTATTATAGGCCTGCAAATGATAATTCAATATATTATAATATAGAATAGTTATCTATGCCTTCTTCTAACATGTGCGTAAGTTATATCCTATTTTCTAGCACTATTTATAAGATCTTATAGTCTAGTAACTCTTATTAGTATACACTATCTTTTTTATATATTTACATTACTATATGCTGTAAACTCCTCTAGAGTAGTTAATTATACCTCTTCTTTAAACGTTAGAGTCCCTTCCTACTATAAGCACTTTCTTTTATATAATTTATATTGTGTTACAGCTTAGTTAGCATTTTAAAGCTTAGCAACCTGCTTATATACTAACACTAGCGTATGCGCTATTACCTTAGTAGCTTTTAAGAGCTTTCCTAGCGCATTTATAATAGAGGAAGGTAAGCTATTAGCATGTTCTTAAATCTTCTTTTAAATGAGCTTTAACTAAGATCTAAATGCTAGGGTGTTTTAGGGTGTATAGGACTGCTAGAGCTTGTTAAAGATAGGAAGTAGTAATATAGTGCATAATTAAACATTAAAACCTATTAAACTTGTTCTAGGTTAAATAGAACTAATCTAGCGCTTTTAAACCCTCACTAAATATTACTAGAGGTTATTGCTGCGTTATAGGCGCATTTAAAGCATAGTAGAAACTTAAGTTTTAAGATGTAAGTAATCTGATTAAATATAAGATTTTTAGCTTAGGGCCTATACACCTTCTTTAAAAGCGCAAAACAGCCTATGTTAAGTAGGTATAGAAGGTGTGATAAGTGTAAAGGCATATAGAGTGTAATAATCTTTCTCTTCTTATAGTAATATTTAAATTAGACAGAGTTATAGCTCTTATAGCTATTAATAATTAGTATTTAGTATATTTCTATAGTATACTTCCTTAAGTAGGCTTTAAAGTGTTATAGCTACTAGAATCTAAGCCTATTTATAGTCTAGCTGTTCTTAGAGACTATAATAACTAAGTTATAGAGTATTATATCTTCTCTATACTAGGCAGAGAGGTAGTTACAGCTTTAGAAGATAATAAAGAGTAGAATAGCTTATTCTATACTATTAATGCTCTAGATAGCTATTATCTACTTCTAATTACCTTATTAAACTGCCTTTAGGTGTCTTTAACGCTCTAAGCCTATTATAACTTCTTCTATTAATATCTAGCCTATTATAAACCTAGTCTTGTTCAAATTATATATCTCTTAGTTCTAGATACTATACTTAGCTTTAGTATTCTGTACAAGGTGTAACTAGCCTTAGATAATCTCTAGATCCTTATAGAGGGCTTGCTTGTAGTTATACTTATAATTAAACCTTACTTAGAGTTTAGAGCAGCGCTTAATAAATATATTAGGCTACTTTATGCTAATACAGCCTAGATTATGCTCTTTGCATAAAGAATTAGCTATATTAGCTACTTTCGCTAGCTAAGAGGCAAACCCTTTTGTATCTCCTTTAAGTATATACTAAATAATCACCTCCTTCTTATTCTTATTTAGATTTTTTAATTTAGGCATACACTTAGCTTATATAAGTTGTCTAGTGTATTAATTACATAGTGTCCTATAAGGCGTGTTATATAGAGCTACAGCGCGTTGTAGAGAAAGTCTTATATCGTATTTAATAGCCTAAAGTATAAGCTATATTCTAGCTTCCTTTAAAGGTCCTAATCTATGTTATTGCTATGGCATTATGTAAGAAGGTTAAGTTTAAGTAGAGTCTCAGCAGCGTAGTTAACTTATCTATTTAGTTAACTTACCTATCTAGTATATTATAGGCTATGTTAGTATAAACTAGTCTAATAAGTTTGCTAAGCGCTACTCTAACTTTAAAGTAAAGTTTAATTATAAGTATACCTATAAGGAAGCTTTTTATAAGGATTAAGAGATTACATAAGACTAGTTTAGGCTTATAGTAAATATTAAAGCTAAGTATAGCATTTAGGACAACAACATATTTCACTTTAATAAGATAGGGTTTATAATAGGCTAGATATCTATAGAAGCAGTTGTTATAGGCTAAGAGCAGTAAGAACAGCTAAAAGCA
>SATY01000415.1:0-29191 GCA_004335155.1 Ascochyta viciae
CCACACACCACACCACACCACACACCACACCACACCAGCACGCCATGTCCACCAATCCGCCGCAGCTGTTCCTGCTCGCCGACCACATCAAGCTCTCGCTGCTCGAGCGCCAGCGCGCCGTCTCCCTCAACCTGCCCTGCCACACCCAGGACAGCCAGATATCGCGCTCACTGGAGCAGCTGCGCTCGGGCATTGAATCCCTCGAGTCGCAGGTCGAGGACACATCAGATGAGTACGACGTCCTCTGTCCAAGCCATCGCTCGTCAACCCTAACACCACCCAGATCCATAACATCCCAACTCCCACGCCTGCGCACCCAGCTCGCCGAACTCTCTGCCCAATTCCCACCTACCTCCACCTCCACCTCGACCACCTCGCCCACCCTCACCCAGCCCAACGACCCCTCGCTCTCCGCCGACTTCGCCGCCGCAAAGTCCAAGCCCCGCCACGCCTCCAAGAGCGTCCGCTTCACCGACAACGACAACGACGACGCAGACCCCAACCGCTCCGCCCTCTTCAACGCGCCCTACCGCGACCACCCCACCCACGACCCCGAAGCCCCACCAGACCACACCCACCTCGACAACCAGCAGATCCACGCCTACCACAGCCAAGTGCTGCGGGAGCAGGACGACCAGCTGGACACGCTGAGCGCCTCGATAGGCCGGCAACGCGAGCTGAGCATGCAGATAGGCGACGAGCTGGACGGGCAGGTCATGTTGCTGGACGAGGTGGAAGAGGGCGTCGACCGGCACGATGCCCAGTTTCGCCGCGCTCGCGGGCGGCTGGACCGCTTTAGCAGGAAGGCCCGCGAGAATTGGAGTCTGACGCTGATTATTGTGCTTATTGTCATTCTGGTTCTGCTCATCGTCATCACAAAGTGACGCTCGCGCCTGACGAGTCGATTGGGTGCACTGTATTTATATATATTGGCGTTTTAGGTGTACTTTGTCCCAGCCCGAGGCCAGCCTCGGCGCTGCATCGTCAATGTGACATGATAGACGGCGTTTCCCCCTTGGCAACAGACGGGCTACAGCCTACACTACAAGCTACAGATGCACCCACCACCACCACTGCCTCTGTCAAGAGCGTCGCGGAAGCGATTCACATGATTGAAAAACAAAACACACTGATGACGATGATGACGATGATGACGATGATGACGATACGATACGATGATGACAATAGTAGTAGGTCCCAGAAACGCCATCCTATGCAATGGTAACGTGTCGTCGGTACGAGACAAGACAAAAAGGCCGTCACCGTCGCTAAAAAGGGGAACCAACACGACGAGTGCTCAGCCTGCGCCGATGCCGCACGAGCAGGAAGGGTATCGCGGTGTAGAATATGCAAATAAAACGCTCTTCAACAGGAGACTTGCATGTCGAGTGTCGGTAGTACCGACAGCCAGCGTGGCGTGGAGACGTGTGAGGTGAGGTGAGGTGAGGTGTGGTATGACCGCATTTCGTACTTGGTTCAAGGCAAGTCCAGGGCCTTCTTCGATTTGTCGTAGACCACGTACGTAATCGACACGGCGGGCACAACCTTGAGCAGATTGGGGGTCAGGCCTCTAAACAGACCTCGAACACCCTCACCCTGCAGGGTCTGCCGGGTTACGTCCATGATGCCTGTATAGGTCTTGGGGTGTAGAACGGTGCCTTGGCTCTGCAGTCGAGTCCGCAGGACGTTCAGTGGGTACACTGCGCTGGCTCCGAACGCACCAGAGAAGCCACCGATGGCTGCCGTCATGAACCCTCCTGGTTCAGCGTCGGATTCATGGCATCCAAGCCGGATTGCGTTGCGTCTAGCCACATAACGTTTGAGATACTCAAAGGTCCCAAGATCGAGCGCCGCGTACGGGAAGATTCCAAAAAGTCCCATTGGTAACCCGCGGTAACAGGCGACAATGCCTCCACTCTGCCACATCTTTTTGGCCGTCGCCCAGATAAGGCGGTTGCCATGCAGTCCACCAGCAACTGTCTCACATTGCATTCGGCTGTGACTGGTAAGCATGTGCTCGTTTGATTGAAGCGGTGCGCACCTACAATTTAAGGGTATCGATGGGGTAGACGGCGAATTGCGAGACCATACCAGCAACTCCACCTGAGACGAACTTGGACCAGGAATGGATGGCACCTGGATCGTTGTGACCTTCGAATTTGGCAAAAGCGCGCTTGGTAGCCTACTCTTGTTAGGAATGCAGGTATAAGCTCTTTACAACACTTGCCTCGTATGCACCAAACTTGATGGCTGACTCTGGCATCACCTTGATGACGTTCAAGCCGTTTCCTAGCACTGTCAGCTGTGATACTGGTTGACGAAACGCTCCACTTACCAGCATAAAGACTGCGCATGCCGCCAGCCCGCCATAGCTCTTTCATGGCCACGGCGAGCGGCTCCCATGCGCGGACGGCGCTCTTGTAAATATTGCCAGACTTGGCCGCAGCCACTACTTCTTGCTTTGCGCCGGTTTGCGCGATGAGGTACACTTTCAGTCGGTCGAGGGGAGCGGTCGATGTGCGAGATACAATGCCTGCAATGCCTCCCGCCACGAAGTAGCCTGGATTGGGAACACAAGCAATCAGCATGGTTCCGAAGCTCATGATTAGCCCCCTCTGCGACTCGATGAAAGGAGAGCCAGTCTCCCCGTCGTCGAAACGTGGCGGGAGTGGTTGCGACATGGCGGAATTTGGAGTGGAAGCCGCATCTAGCGGTACGACGTGATCTGAGGTAAAGCCATAGGGTGGCGTCTTCGCGACTAGAAACAGGGAACCAAGAAAGAAGTGAAGAAAACGCTTTGAAGTACCTAATCCTTGTATAGTGTCGTCGTTGACGAGGACGTCGCCTTCGGCGTTCATTTTTAGTGTTGCGTTGAAATACGACATGACGGCTTGGAGGTTCGGCGCGTTGACCGGTATAAAGAGCAGGAAGTCGCTGTTCAGCGTCAGCATAGTCGATGCTTGCGGTGCAGATAGCCATACCGCCATTCCTCAAAGCTGATATGCCCGTCTCCGTTGGTATCGACCTCGGAGAAGAAGTTGTCGAGCTTGTTGTTCGGGACCGCGAGGCCAGCGCGTCGCAGTGCACTGCGAAGCTCGTCTTTGGAGAGCTTTCCGTCGCCGTTGTTGTCGATGCCGCGGAAGAGCGCTAGTAGCTCTTTTTCGGTTTCCTCGATAAAGCTTCGAAATTCTGTGCATGGCCTGTCAACAGCGGTCCTCTACGCCTTCCATATAAAACATACCCTTGTACGTTATGCGACCATTGCCGTCAGCGTCGACGGCCTTCATGACCTCGCCAAGGAGCTCGTCGGCGTTCTTGAGCGCTGCAACACCCCTGTCAGCCATGCTCCAGCTCGCGCCTGCAGTACCACAGTAGATGGCGTCTCTTACGATGGTCCAGTTTCCGCAGGCCCTTCTTCAGGCCTGCGAGGTCCAGATGGCCCTGTTTGCGCATGTCGAGGGTCGCCCATAGCTCGTCCACCTTCGCGTCGGCGACGCTTGCCGTCTTTGTGTCGTCCATGGTGGCCTTGCTATCTTCGGTCTATCATGGCTGTGCCGCGCGACGCACGTGGAGGGACGGCTCTCGGCTGTGAGCGAGGGGAACAGCTAAAAGAATGGCAACGGATGAGGGAGCGGGTTCATAGGGATTCGCTCGTGGGGTTAGGGTATGAGATCAGAGGGCTGAACCAAGAAAAGCCTAGTCATGCCGCTCGCTGATTGGGTCCCCTCGGCTGCTGCTTCCGCGCTCTCACCGGCTAGCATCGTGTACTCGGCCAACAACATATCGCGTTGTGCAGACACCAGGCTGCGAGCTGTATACGGTCTGTGGCTGAGAATAACTAACTATCGAGTTCTCGCAGCCCAGCTCGTTGTTGGCAGCTCCAACGTTAGGTCAAACACCTTAGGCATGTGCTGTCTGGTCCACGTACTCGAGGTTTCTGAACTTCGCTCTGCTATGATTTTGGGAACGTCTTCTGACCCTACTGAACGGCACACTTCAGTGCATTCGCGATAGCCTGTCAAAGCAACTGTCAATCAAGAGAGAGCCCCGCACATCTGACTCCCTCGACGTCAAACAGTGTCTCTACCGCACTCAGACGGGAGATCAGTCTACGCTTCGTGCCCACCATCTGAACAGCATCATGGCGTCAAACTACTGGGAGTCCACCCAGCGCAGATTCTGGACCTTCACCAAGCAGCAGTTGGCGCTGGAACGAAAGACGATGGAAGAGTCAGAGCGGAATCTCGTCAGCCTGTATCCTCTACCAGACAGACGACACTTGAGCATCTACTTCTACCATCGTAAGTCATCTCGATTACCAGTCTCACAGCAGCGTGTACTAATTAGGATAAGAGCTATCCAAGATGGCCAGACCATTGGGCATTCGACAGCAGGCACTGGCCTCAGCCCAGGTCTACGTTCGACGTTTCTATACCAAGGTCGAGATCCGCAGATCTAATCCAGCCCTCGTACTTGCCACCGCTCTGTATCTGGCTTGCAAGATGGAAGAGTGCCCACAGCATATCAGGATGGTGCTGGCAGAGGCTCGACATTGCTGGGGTATGTGCCTCCCACCTTCAAGACCGCTCAACACTGACAGTTTGAGTAGATACGTCTTTCAACGACATCTCCAAGATTGGTGAATGCGAGTTCAGTCTGATCTCGGAGATGAACTCGCAACTCATTCTGCACCACCCATACCGCAGCCTCAACGAACTACAGACGCAGTTTCAGCTCACCCAAGAAGAGAACGCCCTCGCCTGGTCCATCATCAACGACCACTATCTGACCGACTTGCCATTACTGCACGCACCTCACGTCATCGCCATCACAGCCATGACTCTCGCCGTTGTGCTGAAGCCAACACAAGGCGGTATGCAGATGAGTGCCGCAGGGACAGCAAACGCACTCCAAGCTTTGGGTAATGCGAGAGGTGGTGGCGGAGCTGGCGCACAGAGCAGGGTGCAGAAGCTGATAGACTGGCTGGCGGAGAGCAACGTGGACATTGACGCCGTGGTGGAGACGACGCAGGAACTGATCAGTCTGTATGAGGTATGGGAGAGCTACACGGACAAGACGTGTAAAGACCAGATCGCGAAGTTTGTCAAGGCGAGGGGGTTGGATAAGTGATGGAGGGCTCTGCCTTCATAGCTCGAACTGCGAATGATCATGGGAACGATCCGTTCTGTTTACCAAGAGATGAGAAAAGACGACAGCTAATCTGAACATTGCAAATCACGGCATACGCCAACGGACAAGTGGAAGTCGTGTGGATGCATCAAGGTGCTTACCACGGCGGTCAGCACCGTACTTGTTCAGGACAGCAGTTTCGAAGTGCGGTTCCCGACAGGCTCACGTGGTTCGAACGCAAACATGTCCGTTGTACCAGACCCTGTCGCCCATCTCCTGGGTGGGGAGAGAGTGAGATGAGGTGTTTCGAGCGTGGGGAGATCAATGCGTTGCTGCTTGGCTTGGCCCGGGCGTGTTTGCGCTTGTTGGGCCGGCCCGCTATTTCTTGAATGGATCAAGCGAGCTCTGGCAGCCCAGCAACGAGCGCAACCACGACAAACAATGGAATGTTTACTGTTGCGCATGCAGTTTGGGGAAAGGCGGGCGAATTGGGTTGGGCGGGCGGTAATTAGATTGCCCATCTGAGGGAGCTTGAGCTCGGTGTGAACGAGCAGCCATGCGGGGAGGGGCAGCTATTTTGGTGCTCAGGGTCAGGGGCTGCGATTGGTTACCGAGAGCAGTCCGAGGGTTTCGCACGTCACACAGAGGAAGGTCGGGCCATCCATGGATCGCTGAACATGTCAGACATGGCCGGCGTCTGGATGTCTGGACGAGATGTTGGACATGGCTGGGTGAGGATGTGTGGTTGCGCGATGCTAGTGACTGGGCTGCCAGACTGGCCACGGCACTGTGGTCAATGGTCAGTGGGCAGTGGGCAGTGGTCAGTGGGCAGTGGTCAATGGTCAGTGGGCAGTGGTCAATGGTCAATGGTCAATGGTCAGTGGTCAGTGGTCAGTAGGCAGTAGTCAGTACGGTAGTCAGTACCGTAGTCGTGGTCAGGTCAGTGGTCAGGCCAGTAGTCATCGGCTAGCCACTGGCGAGCCGGACGAGGCTGTGAGCTGGCGGGCAGGTCGTAGCGTGCAGCAGCGCACAAGCGTGGTTTTAGCCTGCTGCGCGCCCGGCGTCTGGGGGGTGCGCTTCGCTCGACGCCAAGGGACTGGCACTCGCAGCACTCGGACGGTGGACGGCTGCGCGCTGCAGAGCCAGGCGGCTGTCTGCCAGGCTGCTTGCAACAGTGCGAACCACGGGTGCGATGCGTGCGCGACAGAGCCACGGGAGCCACGCAGCCACGGAGCCTCTTCGCTCGAGTTGGCGCGGGCCTGGTCGAGCGACGTCGGGCCAAAACGCTAGAGAGCAGAAGCGGCATGGCGTGCGTGCAGTGGCAAAGGCCGCATCCAATCGCCGTCGAGCACCCACACGGCGGCCCACTCTTTCGCTAGCCACGCCCGCTGACTTGTGCGTGCCTTTCAAATCGCCCCAACCCTTCCCTCCTGCTCCTCGCTCTCGCCTGCACCCAAGACCCAAGCGCTCCCACCTTCAACGCATCTGCTCCGCCTCGCACCGCAACCTTTGTAGTTCCACCGCCCTTTTGCGCACCACCCCACCACCAACTTCCATCTGGTCTCCCATCAGCACGACGAGCAATCATGTCGCAGTTCTTCACCTACGGTGCCCAGCACCACACCCAGCACCTCAGCGCCCACCAGCACAACAACAACCACCACGGCGGCCGATCGCGGCGCGCACCTCGCATCTCGGCCCAGCACCAGCAGAAGCAGTTCCGCCAGGTCCGCACCCCAAAGGAGTTCAACGTCGAACCCCCAACCTCCATCGCCTTCAAGCGAGACTTCGAGGCTGCACGCTCCTTTGACATCGAGGACGACGAGATGTTCTGCCCCTTCCACCTGCTCACTGAGGATGATGTAAGTCATTCGGCCCGCGACATTCGCCACCCGGTCATGTCGTAGCCTCTGCCACACCAGGCACTGACACGATGCACAGCTCCAGTCCATCCACTCTTCCGGATCGGACCGCTCATCACTGTCAAGCGGCTCACCCGACCAGTCGCCGCTCCAGCACCAATTGCAGCCCACTCCCTCGTTTGTTCTGTCCACGGCACCCAACCCATACACGCCCTCCAACTTCCAGCAGAACAACGCCTCGCAGACGAAGCTGCACCAGCCACTAGCTCAGCGCACCCGCAATGCCATCCCCATCGTCGACCCCTCGACACGAGCTGTCGCCAGCCCCCCACCATCCGTCTCCCCCAACCGACAGATGCAGCAGCAGTTCATGTCGCAGCGACGATGGTAAGCTTTGCAGGCTCGAGGCTCAGCGACTGTCCGGTCTGGTGTCGCGCCGTCTTCCGTTGCTATGCTAGTGGCTGCCCTTCCACCAGGATCTAATTCTTTTTCTTGATATCCTCCGGAGCATCACCGTCTATACTATGACTCTCCCACCTGTACAAATCTACGATATCTTCTTCGACATCTTGGGTATACCACTCGCTCCTGCAACGGCGTTGCACGTGCGAAACACATCATTCTCGAATAGACTGCGGGAGCCTCTTGTCTCCAAGCGATTACGCATTACGGCGGTTTGCACAATTCGGTGTTTTTGGGTCGCATTTGGGTTCATCATCAGCGTTCGAAAGACTTTCGAAAATCTTTTGGGCTACAGATATCGGTCTTCTGTAGCGTTGCTGCTTACTTTGTTGCCCGGCTTGTCTTCCCAGGCAGCCATTACACAGGGTAGATTTCTTTTGTCCGGTCGGTTCTCGGTTTCAGCGGTCGGTCTATACCAATTGGCGCGAATTTCGAAGCGGCGGTGTCAAAGCGTGTTGGGGTCATCGGTTCCGGGTGCATATCGTCTGGGTGTCTTATCAATCATTGTACGACGCTGGGATGATTCTACGCAGTCACATGGCGCGGCGGGTCTTGTTTTCCTTTTTGTTTTACTTATTTCGTTGTATGAGGCCTTACATACGACCCCATGGGCGGATGGTGGGCGCTGATCTTCTTGGATGTTTTGGTCTCATCTTCTGGATTTCCTTCGGGATGCCGTTTTCCTCGTACTTGACACGCCTCTTACCGAGGGCAGTGAAATATCTTAGGATACGCAATCGCAACTTACCCACTCTTTAATATCATGTAACGATGCATTGTGACTCGGATGATGGGAAGTATTGCCAGCCAGGTCCGAGATGCCTCATGAACGGCAGCGGGGTATCCGAAGCTCCAGCTCCCTCGCTCTCACCGGCGTGTTAGCAGCAACCGGCGACCTCCCAGGAAGGTCTGCCGATGCAGGAGATCCAGACAGCTTCGTGATTCGTATTTGGTCATGTGCACATGCGGGGTACGCAATCATGCAGCTCAGGGGATCAAAACAACAACTATCTAGAGCTTGAAAACAATTTCGAAGACGTCCCCAAGACAGCGACAAAAGCAAGCAGAACACGTTTGTCCCACGCGGGGTGCCCGTTGAGAACATGCAGGAACACAGCAGCCCCACCCGTCCACGGCTGCGTGCCATGGGGATAGGTAGACTCATCAGTTCCTATCAAGACCAGTTGGTAGGCTTTCCCACCTGCAACGCAATGATCCAGGCACAAAATCTTGCGCAACGCGGGCGCGGGCCAGTGCTTTGAAATTGGTGTTGCGCATTGGACGTTCGCGGCCAGATGCACTATTCGTAATGGTGATAGCTCCGTGTGCAGGGCTCTGACGTCATAACTTCTTCCCTAGCCAGTGCCGAGGATGGGTTCCTTCAGCTTAGGAGAGCTTGTGCTGTCCTTTCCTCCGCAAACTATCATCACTGCAGCCAAGCCAGACTTTCTCTTCTCTCCATTCCATCCACACGACCAATTGAGATACCTGAGATAGGAAGACGCCATAAATCAGCACCTCGACCAGAAGCTCCAATCACCTCGCCACACCTCCACAACAAACGAGCAAGATGTTCTCCGTACGCTCCATCGCCGCCCGTCGCGCGCCTTTCGTCTCCGTCAGCACCGTCCAGCGCGCTGCTTTCTCGCAGTCCATAGTGCGCTGTGCAGGCAAGGAGACCAAGCTTCGTATGTGAAGTCCTGTCAACGCGATTCGTGATGCTCTCCGCGGCCAAAAGACTAACACAACAACCAGACACTGAGGGCCGCGCAGATGAGGCTGAGGAGCTCAAGCAGAAGCAGCTGAAGAACCAGAAGGAGGGAAAGCAGCACTGGGAGGAGGGTCTCGCCAGTGACAGCGAGAGCATTGTACGTGTTTCCGCATGATGAGCTCGTGTAGCTACGTCTCGTTACTTAGAGGCCATGCTAACACTTACGACAGGTCAAGGCTGACAGGAGCGAAACCAACGCCTCGGCCGAAGACTCGATCAAGAAGCTCCAGGAGGAGACCGCTAAGGTCGCCAACAAGAAATAAACAGCCTCTCATACAAGATTTCACGCTGCCGAGTGCATGAGCGAAAAGAGGGGTGAGCAGATATCCACGGGATGGGGCATTACACTGCGAGATGCGTACAATCAGCTCGGACGATGCTGAGATGGGGACATGACTGTCGTATCTTCTTATTACCAACTTCAAACCACCACGTTTCGAACATTTCATACTCTTGACACATGCTCAGTTCCACTATGATCTACCTTGCACTATCAATTTACAAACGTCGATACCTACTGCTAGCTATCAAACAGCAGACAACAACCAAAATTTACACAACAAGTCATATGATCTCTTGGCAACCCAGTCTGTTATTGATCCCAGCACGTTACGTACAGTCATCCTGTTCTCAGAACTGCTGTCCCGGTCAAGTCATCTGATGGGAAGAGAGGGGTGGCAGCCACGAGTCCTTAGAGTAGGAAACCTAGTACTACAATCGAATGTGAATAGAGAGAGCGGGGTGTCTTTGGCGTTGGAAGATGAGCGGATGCTGGACGATTTGTGTTTACAGCACTAATTTTGGGGGTATTCATACACGCTCTGAAAACTTCTTCGAAGCAAGATGGGAGAATGACAGACTTTTTAGGCAATGAGAATCGTAACGAGAAAAAAAGGTGCAGTCACTAGCTCAGTAAATGGTGAGATGTGCATCTTCACAAGAATAGCGCGCACTATGCAGCGTAGCCATGTCATTGTGTCTATTAAATTATTATAGATTATCCACTAAGGAGCGCCCTGCACTGTCCACGGCAGGGGCTCATAACGCATACAGACTCTTCAACCAAGTCGTCATCCCAATTCCCAGAATCCAGCCAGGGTATAATATAACGCCACAACAAGCAACCCAACGCACCAGCACCAAAAGCCTATATATAATTATACCAAACGAAGCACCCTTATCCCATCACTTCCCCTTCGCCTTGGGACTACTAGCCCGCGGCCCAACAGGAAACCACCTCATATCATTCCGCATCTTGGTCGCAAACGCCAAATACGCCTCCAGCGCCTGCTCGGGCGTCTCAAACGTCTTGTCCCGATTCGTCCACATCTTGAGGTACTTGTCCGACGTCGCGTCCTTGAGCGCTGCGTACCATGCTCCCGAGGATCGCTGCTTGACCACAATGGCGAGTCGTCGGCCCCCGAGTCCTGTTACGCCGGATACTTGCTTGAGGCAGGCGGATTTTAGGGTGCTGAGGGGGTCCGGGCTGTCGTCGATGGGGGAGTCGACGCGTTTGAGTGGCGACTTGGAGCGTTTTGGTTTTGAGGGCGTGGTGGACGGCTTGGATGATGGGGGTTTGACGGCGGCGGCGGTGGTGGTGGTGGCTTTTGGTGGCGAGGCGGGTTTGGGTGTAGATGGAGCTTTGGCTTGGGATGTGGCTTTGCTGGACGATGTGGGCTTGGAGGACCCGATTTTTGGAGATGATGGCTTGGAGGAGGGCTCCTTGGTGAGTTTTGACTTTGAAGACTGCTTCTTGGGTGTAGATGCCTCCGGAGGCGAAGCAGTCTTTGGGGGTGCTGTCTTTGGAACCGTCGTTGGTGGAGGTGTGGCTTTTGGAGGCGCGGCCCTTGGAGTTGGTTCCTTTGGAAGCGCAGTCTTCGAGGGTTTAGTCTTCGAGGGCGAAGCTGGGACTTTCGCAGACGCGTCTTTGGATGCGCTCTTCTTCGCAGTCGCAACAGTCGCTGGTTTAGGTTCCGGCGCAAGATCAATCAGCGACGCAACCGGGGCGTTCGTGGGTGCTGCTGAGAACTGCCCGTTGGCGATCTGGCGCGCGCGTTCTTTCACACTGACGAACATCTTGACAAGGCAGTAAGAGTACACGTACAGCAAAACCTCCCGGGGGATGCGCACGCTTTCTAAGATGAACACGACTCGTTCAACACGCTTTGGCCACAGTGTGCACAGGCGTGCGCACCCCAGAGCTGCTAATGAGAGGCCATCTTAGAGTCAGGAGGATGGTGGCGAACGGAACGGAACCAAATTACCGCTCTAGGCACCAGGAAAAGGGGCGAAACTGTACAACATGAAGAGTAACCAACATGGCTGACGGCAGAACACGACTCTCGTCAGCAACAGATTATACTTGGTTTTGCGACTTCATCTACAGGCAATACTTCGATACGCATGTCTTGCGTGATCGTGCATGCAGTGAAAACGTGTTAGCGTGTCGATCGGACCCTGAATCCACCAGTTCGCCCATCTTCCTCCACACCGACAATCCATCTGTGCATGAGCTCGGATCGTCATCGTGTTTGATCCAAGCGTCTCTGCGTGCATGCGAACTGATCTTAAGCTTGGACTGCGTACATTGATATCTTGAGCGAAGTTGTACTATGCCTCCCATCTGTACTTCCGACCTGGATGATCATCCAGAAGCCATCTCTGCCCAAGGAACGCCTCTCTTGCTGTGGCGCCCTTCTTCTCGACGTCTTCTCTGAACAGACCTCTTCGTCTGAGCTCTGGCAAGACCCATTCGATGATGTCTTCGAAGCTACCCGGACTCACCACATGGCTGAGATTGAAACCGTCCAGGTCAGCTACCTGCACCCAGCGCTCAAGCTCATCAACAACGGTCGTCGGGCTGCCCACAACTTTAGCGTTCATGCCACCTAGGATTAGGTACTCCGCAATTCGAGCTTTGGTCCAAGGAGCATTGTCGGTGCCCGGTACGGTAGTTGCCCATCCGTTCACAATCGACTGGATTGCTGGAGCCTTGACAAAGCGGAAGTCTTCATCGTCGGTGTAAGTCGACAGGTCATATCCCGTCCAGCCTCCAAATAGCGCGAGTGCGCCCTCCTTATCCCCATAGGAGAGGAGGTTGTCGCGCTTTGCAAAAGCCTTCTCATCCGTTTCATCAACTATAATCGTGATGCCAGCGATGATCTTCAGATGGTTTGGGTCGCGGCCGAATGTTTCCTTTGCAAGCTCCCTCAACGCGTCCACAGATGAGCGAACCTTCTCGGGCGTCTGACCACCTACAAAGATTGCCTCAGCATGTTTTGCGCCGAAGGCCCGACCTGCTTTGCTCGTGCCGGCTTGGAACAAGAACGGCGTTCTCTGAGGTGAGGGCTCGCAGATGTGTGGCCCAGGGATACTGAAATACTTGCCCTTGTGGTGGATTTGTCTTACCCGTCCGGTCAACGCGAAGTTGCCAGTCTCGTGGTCGCGTACGGCAGCGTCATCGCGCCAGCTCCCTTCCCAGAGCTTGTACACAGCTTCCATATACTCCTCGGCGATCTCATAACGCTCATCGTGCGGTATTTGAGTATCGAGGCCGAAGTTGCGAGCCGCACTGTCAAGATAGCTGGTTACAATGTTCCATGCCACTCGGCCCTCTGTCAAATGGTCAACAGTGGAGAAGCGACGTGCGTGTGCGTAGGGCGCATCGTATGTCGTGCTTGCCGTAACGCTGAAAGTCAGGTTTTCCGTCGCTGATGCAAGAGTTGGGACCAAATACAACGGATCGTGGATTGGAAACTGTGCGCCCGAAGCGAGCACCGGATCGACGCTCGAACGATATACGTCGTATGGTCCAAGCACATCAGCAATGAACAGAGCGTGGAAGCCAGCTTTGTCGAGGAGTTGTGCAAGTTCCACCCAGTACTTCAGCTTGTTAAATCCTGCTGTCGCATTTCGAGGGTGTCGCCAGAGCCCAGGCGAGAGATGTGCAGGTGCGTTGATGGCGAAGGCGTTGAGAAGGAGCTGCTTCTTCGTTGCACCGTTCGAGATTTTGGGTTTCGACATACTGATAATGCGAAGGGTGACGTGGTCTTTTGAGGAGAATATGAGCTTTCAAGCCTACAAGCTGCGGCAAAGATACACCTTATCATGTCTCGAAGCTGTTGGACTGTTTGTTATCACCGCGATCTCGCCAACATACGCTGCTATCACGCTATTATAAACTTCCAGTAAGCTTCTTTGAACGTTGTGTTCGCATGGCGTGCAGGAGCAACTACAGCTACCTCGTGCTCAAGGTGGGGGTTTGCGCCATAGCTGGCGCCATCGAATGCAGTCCAATCGAGCCGTGAACGGGTAGTAATCCAGACAGGCCCCGAGGCATATCTTGAATACAGTCTATGTTACGTGAGAGGAGGATGCCGGTTTGTCTGCAGTGCCTTCCGCTCTCCGGTCGTGGTGGTGACATGATGCTGCGGGCGCACTAACCGATTTGCTGAGTCGTTTACCTCTACATAAACCCGTCACCAGACTGTCGTGAGTAGAACCACAATTGTTATGGACATGAAAATTGCCACTGCAAGGTATCTGACAAGTGGATAACAAAAAGCATCTTGACAGGGCTGGCTCAGAGCCGCTAGATGCATGTTAGCTAACAACGAGGCCTGTCTTGTCTTGCACGCCCTGAGCAGCTACCTTAGACGCACCTCTAGGAAAGTTAAAGTGAGGCTCTCGCGGTATTTCCCTGATGGCCACAGAATAAGGCGTCGTGACTGAGTCGTCAGCTCGGGCCATGTGTAAGCTGCATGAAATGAAGAGCAGCAAGAAGAATAAGCGAATGGAAAGCATTTTGTTTGTGGTAGCTGAGAGAGAAGAATCTGGCTACTCGTAGCCTTCATGGCAGCAGCACTCACCTCCCTTTTAACTATTCGTTCTTTTGTCGCCATGGATGCCTCGAAATGACATCTCGCGGCATTGACCTGTACGGGCATGGCGCCAAGTGCAAGTAAACGATCAGCGCTACTTTACTGCGCCCAAGGGGCGAGACGATCTCTACATCAAACGCTTTCACAACAAGAACACTCCTTGCGGAAAAGAGCCGATGTTATACATTCGTGCGATGCTCCCAATGGGGCCTGGTCTTCTCGCGTAGCCAATGGGAGGCAACTGCGGCACGGTCTTCTTCCCCGCTTTTCGAATCTACGCTTCCACGCGCCTCTCCACGATCTCTTTGCGTGTCTTGTTACTTTCGTTGATGAATCTCCAGTGCGTGACTTGCGGTCCTACTATGGCGCGCACTATGGCACGTTTTCTGCCTATGTTTGCAGGATGTGAGACCTGCCTGCCTGGGAGTGCGACGCGTGACCAACGACCGCGAGTCCACACGACGCCTACCCAGGAAACGTAGGCACGAGCTCACGTCACATATGCCCTCAAGCAAATCGCCACTTGATGAACACGTTGCTATGGTTCGTCTAATACTAAACACCTGCCAGCTGGAAGCGTTCCCTCGTTCTTCACAACATGGCAGCTCCTCTACGGCCAGCATCCCCTGCAGAGGATCTGCCGCAGTACTACCAAGACCTGGGCGACACCGATATCACCGACTGCTTTCGAAACTTTGACCTTGAGAAGAACTTCGACCTCTTCGATAGGCAGACGCGGAGCCCAAAGACCATCAACTTCTGTCTGGACTTTGGCGAGGAAGAAGCGTTCTGTGCCTTTGATCTTGCTTCGTTCTCATACTCGCGGCTCCTGGAAGCACCACGTCCTCCACACTTGCACACACGATGGATCAACATATGGCAGCCATACAATCAGAAAGATACACTCCGCTTGATCGGTCAACACTACGATTTCTCGCCGCGCTTGCTAGGTATGATGTGTAGTGATCCGGTGCCGGCACGCTCTGCGAATTCGAGTATGGACAAGAGCGTCTCTACACTTCGATCAAGACTATCTCACCGCTCCAAGCACTCAAAGTCAAGCAGCGAGAAGTCAAAATCTGGGTCAAATAAGACCACCATCGGTTCGGAGGAGAGTGTTGGAATGACAGAATTGATGCACTCCACACAACTGGAGATGGTGCGTGATCTTACGCACTATCAAATCGTTGAAGATATCTGGCATTGGTCTACGGTAGACTGGGGTCGTCGATGTAAGTCTCATCGAATTTTGCGAGGCAGCAAACTGATAGCTCTCAGACTTGTGCCTAGGATACAACACACTCCATAATGTGCACAGCAAGCAAACACACCACAGTCACCATCACGCAAATCGACTCGACCGCGATCAGGACATACCCCACGGCAAGCGAGTATGGAACTGGCTTCTTTTGTGCGAAGACAAGACAGTAATCTCTATTTCTGAAGACCCGTTCCCATTTGCCAATGGCGAGGTGCACGGGTGGGACTTGAGGATGTTGTACACGGTCCGGCGAAACCTGGTTAACGTGTTTCGACAATTGACTAAAGCGCCAACGCCTTTAGCAGATGCTGCTCTCACTCAACTACCAATCCGCCATCGCATCGGTCACAGCGAAGAGGAAACCGCACATCGTGCCACTGATACGCCTGGTCTACTGTTCTACTACTTGTTTGAGGATTGGGGAACTACCTTCAGTCTCATATCACGTAGTGAGGAAGGCTACTCCGCCGAACTGGATCGTCTCGTAGGTTCGCATACGCAACAATCGATGGAGGTTTTTGCTGAAATTTTGTAGCGCAAAGAGATGTTGGTGAAGGCGGATTTGACTCACGTTGATCAGCTACATCACATCGGATGTCAGCTTGCAGTCCTGCGCCGGGTTTACCACTCATACGAACTGCTCATCGAACGCATCCTCGAGAAACGAGAAGTTACCCTGGCTTCCCTCAAGAACTCGCACGTTATATCTAACGCCGAGTCGATGCTTTCATCAATGCACGGTACGGAGTCTCCAAATGCGCTACTACCAGAGCTTGCAAGTTCACTTGGAGTGTCACTCAGTTCAGCTGCCAGAGTGCGTTTCGAACGGCTCAAAGACCGTATCCTTCTCTATGCTTTGAGCGAGATACAAGAGTGTATTGACCAAAAGGATTCACTAGTGATGATGAACTTTAACCTCATCGCTATCAAGGAGTCATTCAGTGTAGAACGGCTGACGTGGGTCACGCTAGTTCTGGCACAGATTACTATTCTTTTCACGCCGGTGACTCTCATGACTGGATATTTCAGCATCCAGTTCAAAGACACTGAGTTTGAGGTCAAGAGTTACTGGTGGGCTTTTGCCATCGTTTTGGGCCTTTCGCTGCTCATGTTGTTTATGTTTAGCTTCTTGAGTGGCACTTTGAATGGACATATCATCTCAAGGAGCTGGAGCCGGATGATGGTTGATCTCAGCAAGCGGTGGTGGGCGCATCGGAAGAAACGAGGTAAGACGCTCTGATGCGCACTGATCTTTGTGTTTCCAGGTGCGAGGGCTGGTTATGAGCCTTACGCATAGAGTAGGTCCATTTTCAGAGTTTAGAAGCAAATACAGTGAATTGCATAATTTTTTTGCACTTGCTAAACGCCATGTCTCGATGCTGACAATTACCAGGTTCATGATCCAGACGTCCTACTCGAGCGTAGTCCACTCATTTGACAGTGCTGCGTGAGGAGACGGTTGCATCTGAGACAGCAATTATCAATCTGGCTGCAAAGACCAGCTGCCGTTACGACAACAATTTCTGCCTTGTTCAAACACCAGTTCGAGTCAATTACGCTGTGTGCCGAACTTTTTACGCTCCCTCTCCGCGGAGGCACGTCAGAGCCCCAGCGCAAGACTTCGCAGATGGTGTTATCTCCATCGGTCGACTTTCCACAACGCTGCAGATACCGTTTGCTGACCTATCAAGATTTCGAGGAAACCTCACGAGTACCTCACGCTTATCCACGACATGTCGTTTCTAATAACCGCCTACTGTATCTTCCAAGAGACTTCAACGACGCTCACTGTCGAAGGGCTGTAGTATCAACATCTCATCGCGAGTCGGACCGACCTGGTCGACCTGCTTCACATAGCATCGACGAAAGCGTGAGTATGTTGCAGATCCTGAGAGGAACGCGCGAAATGTGGAGCGCCTCTTATGTCGAAGCCACGCGAGATCCATGCCGTACCTCACTCGCTTGATCTGTCATCTCAATTTGATATGTCACTGTCATCGCTGCCCTCTGCAAACAGATCCTGCTGCAAGATGTCTTGGACTGCTCACCGTTGAGTAGCTGTGACTTTTGATCTCTGTTGTGCCTATGACGAACAGAAGGCTACAAGCAGGGGGTCTTTGCACAACATCCAATCAATGAGCATGAGGAGCTGTGATCAGGGAGGTCGATGTAGTCTATATCTAGGGAATTCAGATCGATGTCCAAGGTTACTCGCAACAATGATCAACATAGTACCGAGCAATCTGTACAGCCCCTGCGGTCTTCACAGAACACATACAAACTCACTGTCCGTCGTTCCGAGGCGCTCATAGTACATCTGCCTATCAAGGCACGTGACACCGACCATATCGGCAGCTTGAGTCTCCGGTAACTATGAGAACCGCAACCCCCGAAGAACAAGCACTTTGGCCTGTGCCAAATTTCGACAACCCTGAAAAGCTTCATGGGCCAGTTATCGGGGTCACAGTGACTACCTTCATCCTGGCTGTCGCCTGTAAGTTGAGGATTGGCACTTTGACTTGGCGGTGCAGGTCTCTCCTGAGTATGGGTATCTAAAGCGACACTGGCCGTGAAACCAGACTCTTACCTCCCTCCGAAACTCATTCTCGTGCCTACTATCCATCTTCTCTCTGTCACTACATATGCTAATAGAATCGAAACAAGTCTTAGCCACACGAACGCTGGGGAAAAGGCTCCTTCGGCAGACGCTGGAAGCTGACGATTATCTCATGTTCGGTGCTATGGTACCTTCCCTAGACACATTGGTGGCTGCAGTACTAACCTCTCGTAGCTGGTGGCCATACCGACATCGGTTTTCCCTTTAGTATGTCTCAACCTTGGTCTCGGGCTGCATGTATGGGATCAGAAGCCGGAGTGGCACACGCTCTACGCAAAGGTACGTGATCTCGGGTTCTCATGCCGTCGAAGGTACACTGAAACATGACAGCTCAACTTCGCATCTGATATATGTTTTCCAACAGCCTGTATGTTGACCAAGGTTTCCCAATGCTTTTCTTACTTGCGACTGTTCCCTGGACGCTCAAACGAGGTCTTTTGTCACGTTATGATTGTCTTCATCACGATGTACACGATAGGATGTATTTTCATGTCGTTGCTGCAATGCCATCCCATACGCGCTCACTGGAGCTCCGATGCAGGCCTAGAGTGCATGAACACGCGTGCTACGTTCGCCGCCATCGCTGCACTAAACAGCTTCAGCGACTTGACAATCTATCTGTAAGTCCTCACTAGATTTTGGAAGCCCGTCTAATTAGTATAGGCAGCCTGCAAAGCCGCTCTTGGTCCTTCCCATGCCAGCAAAACAGAGATGGGGACTCATCCTTCTCGTTTCAATCAGTCTGCTTCCATGTATAGCTGGGTTGCTCAGACTCTACTATGTGGAAGCTTTTTACAACTCCGTAGATGAACTATGTAAGTACCTCCAGATCTTTACTAATCATGAGGGCTAAACGTATAAGGGAACGCAAGCGTCGTATGGGCGATTATGATGATCGAGATGAATCTTGGAATAGTATGCAGCTGCTTCTCCGGCGTACAGCCCATCCTCGCTCTTGTCTTTCCCCGATTCTTCGCAAGCTTCTATCCGTCGCAAGATGGCTCACCACCACGAATTCATCGGCGGGGAAGTGGTTACCCTGGCGCCATGGAGGCATATCCACTGTCCGACTGTGGCAAACCAGGGGAGCAAAGAAAGAATGAGACAGACACATTCGAAACACTTTGGACGCCAGAGGGCAGCGGCTCTAATTTTGCCAGCGCCAGCTCGAGCGGTAGGAAGCGCGGCGTGCTGTTGGTGCCGGGGGTTATCACTGTGGACACAGAGTTTTCTGTGGAAGAGGAGATCACACCGTGTCACACGCCCATGATTGAGTACGGTGGGAAGATGGATTACCTTATGGGTATGCCTAGTGAGGATTGGACGGGTACTAGGTGATACATTTATGAAATGCTAGAAGATTGGACCTTGTACTTGTGTCCTTCCGCTCGTTCTGGTAGACGTTTGCACGGGACTGTGATGCGACCAGGGGTCACTGTTCACAGCACATCTCAAGCTATTCCGCTCCAAACAAAGTGTGGCTGCAGGCTGTGATAAAACTCGGATCCTAACAAAACGTACGCGAGCCACAAGAACATCCCTCGTGTGATCAATCATTGCTGAGTTTGAAGCAAGGCACAATGAGTTAAATCATATGGAGCCAATGTCGAGTTGACAGGTGACTCTAATCATTTTTCGAGAGCACAATAAAGGTGTCAATTGGGTAAGCCGTTGTTTCTAGCAAAGACTGTGATCTTCTTCCCTGGAGTTGAACGTGATGCTGTTGGGGCCGATATGAGTTGCATAGAAGAGTTCTTTACAAGTTTACACGGAGTGGTTCCTGTGAAGTGCCAGTAACATTGAAGTCATGCCATGCATGTCCTTCCACATCAGACAAAAGTTCCGACAGTGCTAGCCATTTCGATTCGGGATGAATGTCAGACAAGACGGACAGCGCGTGGTCGTCGACACGCGCGATCACGCATCGGCCGCTCGGCACTTTTTTCCCGAACAACTTCAATCTTTCCCATCCGACCGGACCTCCGCACCCTCCAATTCGCAGACGCCGGTGTCGCACGCCATTCACCACCATGGCCTCGCTGCACTCGATACCGCGCTTCCTGCTGCCGCGCCAGCCCCTCCTAATCCGCCAGCCGCGGCTTACGCAATCACGCTTCCCGTCCTCGCCCGCCGTGCGCCATGTCTCCAACGCGCGCCAACTGTCCGCAGAATTCGAGCGCCGCCGCGCCGCCGCCGCCAGCACAAAGCAGCGCGTCATCCCCCAGCCGGACAGGTATCGTCCGCCGTCGCATAGCAAGACGCTGCCGCGCCGCGCAGATCCCGGCGTCGGCAAGGTGTACGGGCCGAAGCTGAGCGAAGATGACAAGAAGCGCATGGCGACGAAGAAGTATCCGAACATGATGAGTCCCGAGGGCACATTCAGTCACTGGTTTCTGAACAATCGCGTCATCCACTTGTGGATCACCATGGTACGTCACACACAGCCCTCTCATTCGTCTGGAAAGAGATGGGACGACATGGAATGGAAAGCCACAAACGAGACAAAACAGCAAGCTAACCCAAGTCACACAGGGCATCCTCGTCTCCCTCGCCGTCGCAGCATGGTACATGGACTTCATGTCCAAGACCATCTACGCCTCTCTGCTGCCCGACCGCCGCGAGTTCCTGCGCCACCCGATCCAGACCAGCAAGCGCTTCATCGAAATCTACAAAATGCACGTGGCACACAATACCCAGCTCTACTCGCAGCAGCGGCTGAAGAAGGCTGAGGATGTCGAGAAGCGGAAGCAGTACAGGCTTGAGAGGCAGCGCGAGGCCGAGGAGAGGGGCGAGGAGTATGTCGAGGATCCGAGGTATTATGTCGGTGAGGATGGTGTGAGGAGGAGGAGGGTGAAGAGGTGGTTTGGTATCTGGGAGTAGAAGAGAGGAATTCGAGCCAGGAGGTAGCGTGGGAGAGAACTGATCAAGGGCAGGTTCTGGTGAGGGAGAGTGAGTGTACGATAGCTGGGAACGACTGGGCACGACATTTTGGAAAGCATCCCCGCTTCAAACGGCTCCACGATGAACAAGACCGGGGCAGATCCCCTTTAAACAGGTCGACGAGAGGATCACCAATGTATACATAAATATACCACAACAACATTCACGTTTCATCCATCAACTATACGCCCCGGCTGCCCAGCTCTTCCTACTCTCTCTGCTATCCTTGCCTTCGAAGAAGATATCTACTTGATGAGGATCTCCATTCTTGCCTTCACGATAGTCGTACCTAATCTTCTTCCACTTGAGCTTAGGATGCTCCTTGATCTCATCACCACTCATATTCATACCGCCGCCCTCTCTCCCAATACGACCCACAACAGGACTCAAGAGCATAGCGACACTGAAGAAACTCTCGTCTCTAACGATGGTGCGGTTCGCGAAGAGCAGCAGACAGCACAGCGCGGCGAACTGGATGAAGCAGATGCCGCCCAGTATGCTGAGGATGTACGGCCAGTCGACAGCAAGCTGCTGGCCCTGTGTGGGCACGACGTGTTGGTCTGTGACGTTGTGGCGGAGGCCGTGGTCGTCAAAGGCCGCGATGGCGCCGATGGTGAAGCGCATCAGCATGTCTTCCACTTCTGTTGCGTTGACTATGTGTGAGGGTGACCATCTAGACCCCCGTGTGTAGGTTCGGAACTGCATGTCGTCCCAGTTGTCCCACGACGTGCCGGTCCAGCCCATGGCCCCTGATGCGGTACGGGCGAATTGATCGGTGCCGAAGACGGCGTCTGAATCTGTTTTGCTTGAGAGCATAATGTCGTTCTTTTCCTTGCCAGATTGGACTTCGGATACGGTACTGTTGCAGAGGAAGAGCGAAGTCTGGTTGACATAGTTGCGGAGTTGGTTCTGGAGAACGGTGAAGTTTGTGCAGCGTGGGCCACAGGCCTCGGGGATCGAGGCCATCCACGTGAGCGCTCCGCCAGCGTACTGAGGGAGATAGAAATTTTGCCAGTCTTTTCCCGGTACTTTGCCCTTGACGAAAGCCGTGTCGTCTTTCTCGTTTTCCACAATTTTGCCACTTACCTCAACCGTCACGCACGTTGTCGTCGTTGAGATGCTGCGATTACTTAGGAGGTAGTCGGAGTACGGGTGGCTTGGGTTACGGTTGAAGAAGCGGTATTCGTAGGATCCATTGTCTAGCTTGTACAATGGTGTTCCTGCAAGTCCGGAGAGATCTTTTTGGGTGTTGTTGAGTGCGAACTCTGGGTAGACGATGGCTTCCATACCATACATCCATGCCGCTTCGAGTGCGGTGGCATTGTTCGTAGTTTCGTTCCCAGCCGTCCACCGCGTGAGATCTGCAACGGTGACATTGCCATATATGAGGAGCGGGGAGTCGGAAGTGTCCATGGGGTAGAAGAGAGAGGAGACAGCCACGAGTACTTGCGAGCCAACGTTGATGGCGAGCCAGATCAGGCAGACAAGCCATGTCCACTTCGTGTCGTCCTGCCGTACGTCCTTGAACCAACGAAACTTTCGCAAGTACTTGCGGCGTCGCACCAGAGGCAGAGAAATAACCATCAGCTTGACGACGTTGCTCAGTCTTTCTAGCCCAAGCATCAGATCGAAGGCCTCCAAGGATACGTACCGCCGGCTCAGCAGAGACCAACGAAGAATCCCCGCATAGTTCTGGAGCGAGGCGAGCAAATTGAGGCCCAAGCAAAGGGAAAGACCAATCATGAGGGAGTTGAATACCCTGACATCCCTTTTAGACAATACGACGGCTCCATTGAACCCCTCCCACGCTTTTAACGCGATGCACATGAGTGCGCTGAAAAAGATGGTGACCAAGAGCTTGTAGCCTCCGGTCTTGAACAGATACTTCCGCGCCTCACTGTGGTCGAAGTGTTTGACGTGATGAGGACGGCTGTGGTGACTTAGCAGAGACTGGTTATCTGGATCGTGCTTTCCGAGAGGGCCGTTGAGAGACATGTAGGAGCCACTCTTGTCGCTACGAGTGAAGGCATTGGGTGACGATAGAGGCGAGGCGTATATGTTTTCCATCGCAATGTCTCCTGCATCGTAACTCTGTGGCTCATCATATGGGGAAGCTGGTGTTGAGGGAGATGGTGTGGATTGGAAGCCTGACGCAGACCGCGGAGATAAAAGATTTGGATCCTGGCTCATGGTTGCGGCTCAAGTGTTTGTTCGTAGTGCAACAGGTCGGAACAAGCGATAAAAGCGACAAAGATTATCTGGATCGGATAGTACTGATACAGAAGTCGGACATAACGCTGTTCAAAGGACCAAGACCATGCGCATGCTGAATGGAGGTGGTTGTTGACGGGACTTGTTGAAGAGGGAGTTGAGCAGTACTTGATCAACGTAGGGCAAGGGAACAGTGGTATCTAAAAACCTCTGCACCTGAGCGGGAATACCCTGGTATGCACCTGCACCTCCAGCCGTCTCTTGACACCCAGTCGCCGAAGGTGGTTTGCGTCTTGGGGGCCAGAACGAGGGGCTGTAACTACCAAATGCCCTGGACACCCTTTCAGACTTCAGCTGTAGTGACTGAAACATGCTTTGAGCATCAGCAGATTGTTCGATGTGATATATCGCCATAGACTTAGTTACGGAGTATTGCGATCAATACCAGTCACGACAGTGAAACTCTACGAACTTTTCGCAAGAGGCTCGGGACCGTCTTCGACAACACGCGATCGGGCAAGGTTGCTATTTCAAGCACCCTTGATTCGTGGTTTGGCAAGCCACGGCGACATCCCATTCGCTTGTCACGATAAGGCCTACAATCGTTGCGTCGTTATCTAGGCTGGCTGAGGCTAGATCACAACGGACAATTTGGGGGCAAAAAGGGCGTGAGCCCCTCCCATCATGTTTGCGGGCCGCAGTGCGTGAAGCCGAACGATCAAATTGATGAAGTCGAAAAAGGGTACGGGCAATTATCGTGAAGGAATTAGTCGTGTAGAAGACGCCGTATCAGACATTGGAAAAGGCGATGAATGAGGGGTTTACCTGTCGTCGACACTTTCTCGCGCTCTCCACAACATGATAGGATCAAGACCACGAAGGTAGATGTACAAACCCTGTCACTTGTTTGAAATCAGGTGTCTTGAAGTGTAGTTCGTTGCCATCTCACAACTTTGGAGGTGAGGGGCGGGGCGACAACGCGCTTTGACGTAGTTTACATCTCTCCGCTTACCGTTGTGGACCCTCGACCTCACCGCCCTCGCAACATTGGATGACACATGGCTAGTGATTAGGCAGTCGCCACAGGGCGTGCTGCTTCTCTACTTCATTCAGCATCACAACTGCTTTGAACTACCCAGAGAACCAACAACACCCGTCGCCATGTCATCTCAGACTATCTTGTACGATCTGCCCTCTCAACAGGGAACGGCATGGTCGCTCAACCCTTGGAAGAGTAAGTGTAGAGCTGGTCTGACACGGTCTAAAGCTGACAGAGCCAGCGCGTTTGATTTTAAACTACAAAGGCATCAACTACAGGACAGAATGGGTAGAATTCCCAGATGTTGAACCCAAAATGAAGTCTTTGTGAGTGTCTAGCTACACCTGACGTTAAAGAGGACGACCAACATCAGATAGCGGACTAGCTCCAAACTCCAAAGATGCGCCTGGTTACTTCACCGATTACAGCATCCCAGCAATCAAGTACGAAGACGGCACGTACCAGATGGACTCGTGGCCCATTGCGCAGGAGCTCGAAAAGCGATACCCCAGCCTGTCTCTTCACCTGGACGACCCGGTTACCATCAAGATTCGTGACCACATCTCCAAAATTCTGGGTCCAATCATGCTGCAGTTCCTGCCCAAGGTCCCATATCTACTACCAGAGAGATCGCAGGGGTACTTCTACAAGTCACGCGAAGAGGCCTTTGGCAAGCCACTTTCGGAAGTCCACGAGGAAGCTTTGGCGAATTCAGAAGAGGGTTGGAAAGCGGCGCAGAAGCCATTGAAGGAGGCAGCTGATCTGCTGAAGAAGCATGATGGACCGTTCTTTCTGGGACAGACAGTGTCATATGCGGACTTTATCTTCGTGTCTATGCTGTACTTTGTCAAGCGTCTCGACGAGCAGGTATACCAGAAGTTGGTATCTTTCGACCCGGCATTCACCAAGGTCTACGAAGCGTCTAGGCAGTGGTTTACAAAAGACAACTGAGTCTTGCTTTAGTAGGATAGCATATCGTCCCTGCTGGGGAATCAGTACGAACGTCAAATGCAGGGTATCAGACCCACGGGTTGAGGAAGTTAAGACGTTTCTGCCAAGACTCTGTCGTGTTGATAATCTCCACTGCTTTTCTGAGCACCTCTCGATCCGACTCAAAATGCAATTTCCGGACAGCATCATCGGCAGTGAAGAACTCTGGCCTGAACTGCTCTTCCCCAGGCCCTCTCCGACTGTACGCGTCATACTCCAGCACTGCAATATACCACCAGATGATCTTGGTTCCATTTCCTTTCGACAGCTCTCTGACCGTGCACATGAATGATTCTGTGATGTCTACCTGGGTGCGAGCTTCATCAGGGACATCAGCGGAGTCGTTTGGCGCACAGGCTCTTGTAGGCACTGTGACGGGGAGTAGTCGACATTGCAGGCCAGTCTCTTCTGCGACTTCTCGCAACGCGGCGTCTTCGCGTGACTCGCCAATGTTTCGCCGTCCTTTGGGGAGCATCCATTGATTCGTGCTAAGCTGGTTGACGAGACAAACTTTCGCGTTTTGTGGTTTGGAGGAGATGAACAGTACCGCGCCGCAGCTCTCGACGAATTGGTCGGAGGCGTATTGCCGTGTGACGAAACTCGATTCAGCCATTTTGTGGTAGAACGTGCACTGATAGTAGCGAGCTGCTCGACATCCCCTCATCGCGTGTGCACGTGGAGCGTGTTAGCCTTGATTATACCCGCACCCTAGCGTATCTTCTCATCTCCTTGCAAAAAGCAGGCAAAGTAACACCCCTATTATGTGATGCTCGCATTATGCCCGTCCAATTTCCGCACCCTGCTGATCGACGCCGTTCGATCCACCAGGAGCGCGTTCCGACAGCTTGATGGCATTGCCGCGGACCCCTATGATCTCATTACTGAAGCGCGATGTCCAACGTCGTCATGACAGCAGACTGCGAGTACTTGACTGATCTCTCTGCATCTGCACTCTCCAGCATCAACTACAGCTCAACATGTTCGCCTCCGCAACGCAATCGCTCCGCACAGGCACAGCAGTCACGAGGTTGTCACAGCTTACGCGACAATTCACAACTACCTCCCGAATGACCTACAACGGGACCCAATTGACGCTCAACACGGGTGCAAAGATCCCAGCCATTGGCTTTGGCACCTGGCAAGACAGGGACGCGCAGGAACCGTGAGTCCAAAACACCATTCCTATACAAGACAGCTCCTTAGACATACAGGGCGGTCACCCATGCACTAAAAGCCGGATACCGCCACATCGACACGGCGCGCATTTACGGCACCGAAGCGGCGGTAGGCAATGCGATCAAGAAGTCGGGCATCCCGCGCGACGAAATCTTCCTCACAACCAAGCTGTGGAACAACTCGCACCACCCGGACGACGTAGAGTCAGCGCTCGACGCCTCCCTCCAGGACCTCGACACCCCCTACGTGGACCTGTACCTAATGCACTGGCCGTCCCCCTTCGCCCGCAGCACGGACATGTTCCCCAAAGACAGCTCAGGAAAAACCCAGGCGGGCGACACAGACTACATCGCCACCTACCAAGCCATGGAGCGCTGTCTCGCAACAGGAAAAACCCGGGCCATCGGCATCTCCAACTTCAGCCGCGGCGAGCTAGAACGGCTCCTAGCCTCCACCAGCACCGTGCCCGCCGCACACCAGATAGAATGCCACCCGTACCTGCAACAGACCAGCTTCACACAATGGCACGCGGACCGCGGGATCCACGTGACGCAGTACTCGCCGTTGGGCAACCAAAACAGCATCTACTCGTCCGGGGCCAACATGGCGAAACTCATCGACGACCCTGTGCTCGTTGAGATTGGCAACCAACACGGCAAGTCGGGGGCTCAGGTGGCGCTGGCGTGGGGGATTGCGCTGGGGCGTAGCGTGATTCCCAAGAGCAAGACGGCGGAGCGGATCGAGCAGAATTTCGGGGGAGATTTTGTGTTGCCTAGCGAGGATGTGGAGAGGATTTCGGGGGTGGATAGGAAGCTGAGGTTCAATGATCCGTCGGAGAGTTTTGGGTGGGAGTTTTATGCGGATTTGGATGGGAAGAAGGGGAGGTGAGGAGTGATGTTGTGTGTAAAAGGAAGTGCATGTTGTATATAAAAAGAAAGTGCATGTTATATGTTAGAAGGAAGTGCATGTTATGTGTTAGAAAGAAGTGCATATTATATATTAGAAGAAAGTGTATATAATATATAAGAAGGAAGTGCATATTATATATTAAAAGAAAGTGTGTATTATATATTAGAAGGAAGTATATATTATGTATAAAAAGGAAGTATATATTATATATAAGAAAGAAGTGTATATTATATATTAAAAGAAAGTGTATATTATATATTAGAAGGAAGTATATATTATATGTAAGTATTAGGTCTAGCTAATAATAGAGTACTGTTCTAGTTATAGATTACTTATAAGAGTAATTATATATACCTTTTAGTTATTTTAGCATAGTAGGCAAAGCTATATGCTAATATTATAATTACTTTAATACCTAAAGTGTGTGTAAGAGTATACATAGATTAAATATAAGTTTAAGTCTAGAAGTAGTTATAGTGTAATTATAGGTAAAGTCTTCTTATAGATTAATTCTAGATCTAGTACTTTGTATATTAGGTTGTTTACCTTGCATAGGTCTAGGTTAGCTAAGCTAGCCTAGAATAGGCTAAAGCAGGCCACGTGTGTAATTACAAGATTAGGCTAAAAGGCTCTTACTAAGAGCTACTAGAAGGTCTAGTACTAGGTACTCTTTAGGCCTAGGTCAGGCTCTATTAAAAGAAGGAAGATATTATTAGGTCTAGCTAATAATATAGTACTGTTCTAGCTATAGATTACTTATTAGAGTAATTATATATACTTTTTAGTTGTTTTAGCATAACGTACTCTACAGGTAAGCAGATTAAACAGGTAAGTAGATTACTTTGCTAAGACAACACTAAACCTCTACTCTATTATAGCTTATATTACCCTACTTTAGCCTTGTATACAGTAGTGCAGTATATAATATTATTTAGAAACATCTTTTATAGCCTTCTTATATGTACGCAAGTTATGTCTAACATTATAGCACTTTATATAGTGTTTTTAGGTTACTTCTCTTCCTTTAGTGTGTACTTGCTTCTTTGCCTTTTTACTATTACTACACGCCCTAAACTTAGTTAGAGTAGTTAATTAAAGGCCTTCCTTAGCTATTAGGACCCTATCCTCTTATAACTGCTTTCTTTTATTTAATTTACGTTGCGTAGTAACCTTATTTGCTATTTAAAGCCTAGTAATCTTTTTTTTAGCTAACACTAGCTTGTGCGCAACAATAGCTACGCCTTTAGCAAGCTTTTTAAAGGCCTTAACTATTAAAGTTAGTAAGCTGCTTATATGCTTTTAAATCTTCTCTTGAACTAGCGTTAATTGCAACCCTAATTACAAGGTATTACTTAGGGTTTAGAACTACTAGAAAGTATCTTTTATAGAAGGTAGCAGTAGAGTACATAGGCAGACATTAAGACCTATTATAACCTATTGTAGGTTAAAGAGGACTAATCTAGCGCCTTAGAAGCCTCTTTAGATATTGCTAGAAGTAAATGTCTTCTTATAGGCGCCTATAAAGCATAGTAAGAACTTAGTCTTAGTAATATAAGTAATATAGTTATGTATAAGATTCTTAGCTTAGCGCCTATACACCTTCTTTAGAGGGGCAAAATAACCTACATTAAGTAGTTATAATAGGTGTTATAAGTGTAGAAGCATATATAGTATAATAATATTTACTTCCTTATAGTATTATTAGAAGTTAAAAGAGTTATAGCTCTTATAGCTATTAATAAGAAGTAGCTAGTATACTTCTTACATGTGCGTCTTTGTGTAAAGTTATAAGACTTTCTTCTTATAATCTTTATTAGATAGTTTTCTTTTTAGAAATAGTTATTACCTAAAAAGGCAACTTAAGCTATTTAGCCTAAATATATATATATATTAGGCCTAAATATAGGTACTTTCCTAATTAGGTATAGTGCTTACCTAATCTA
>SATY01000416.1:0-29181 GCA_004335155.1 Ascochyta viciae
TAAATAGTGTGCCTCCTTTAGTCTTGCTTAAGACAATTGTTTTCTTTTGCCCTATCTTAAATTAAAAGTTAGGGGTTTAGTTAAGGCTAGTATAAATCTGTAACCTAATCTATGTAGTAACTTCTTGTTACCTTAAAAACAACTTCTGCCTTAAAAAGCATCTTTAGATTCTTAAATAGTGTGCCTCCTTTAGTTTTAAAAATTAATACTCTAAACTGTATATATAGTAAACTTATGTCTACTCTAAATCTTACTCTTAAAACTATGTGTAGTAAACTTATATCTGCTCTAAATCTTATCTTTAAAACTGTGTGTAGTAAACTTATGTCTGCTCTAAATCTTACTCCTAAAACTGTGTGTAGTAAACTTATGTCTGCTCTAAATCTTACTACTAAAACTGTATGTAGTAAACTTATGTGTCTCTTAAATCTTACTACTAAAACTATATAGGGTAAACTTATATCTGTCTTAAATCCCCCTACTAAAACTACATAGGGTAAACTTATGTCTGTTCTAAATCTAACTCCTAAAACTGTATGTAGTAAACTTATATTTGTTCTAAAATTGTTACTAAAAACTATATAGGGTAAACTTATATTTGTCCTAAAATTGTTACTAGAAACTGTATAGGGTAAACTTATATCTATCCTAAAATTGTTACTAGAAACTGTATATAGTAAACTTATTCTTGTTATATTAAACTAGATTATGCTATAGCCTTTATATACCCTTCTTTTAAGACTGCAACAATTGCTCTTGTAATGCCTTAGTAGCCTAGTGTAGGGGGCTGCTGTGCTCTAATTCTAGCACATCCTTGCGCTTTTTCTTTGCTGTCTTCCTAGCCTTATTGCCAGTTTAGCGAGAACGCCTAGGACTACTTGTCCTAGGCGTAATGTTTTTATTTCTAGTACTACTGCCCCTAGTCTGCATACGCTAGCTAGTATTAAGAGTAATGTCTTGTTGTGTTAGAATCCTAGCACTAGCTTAATACATACTGCTAACCTTGTCTGCGCTAGTGTCTAGAAAGCTAGGTATAGTTAAGTATATAGTATTAGTACGCGTTAGTGAAGTTGGTCTAGATGTGGCCCTTATAGAAGAGGGTATAGTAATTAGCACAGCCTCTTCTATATGCCCTATACTATAGGTAGTTAGTCTTTCTGTGCATAGGTGGTTACACTAGTAGCATATAGTGTTGTTTAGCATAATTTAGTTTAGATTAACCTAGTTACAATACCTGCACAACTAACTGCTAGTAGTGTGCAGAGGCAGCTGCATTTGTTAAATAACTTAATAGCATTAGTTAGCCTAGATATATAACAAGCAGTAGTATGTACTATTAGCATTTTTAAGTTACTTCTTAGTGTTTTAAATACAACTAACCTAGCTCTAACATAGCAGCTACCTAATGCCCTATCTACTATTAAAGTACTCTAAGAGTCTATGCTTTATCTAGAGTTAAGTAATAGACTATGCTATTTTAATCTAGCATATAGAATTGAACCTAGTATCCTTAGTGTAGAAGCTAGTCAGCTTCTACATCTCTAGTTAAATGTTATAGTTTAGCTAGTAGACCTTAGCAAATGTAGAGTATAGCATCTAGTTAAGGTATGTAAATAGATGCCCCTTATACAGAGAAAGGTAAAGGAGGACAAATACAGTTGTTCCCTCTTAAGGACAAAGCTCCTTCCTGTATAGCTTCTTTATCACCTGCGTTGTGCCTGTTGTGTCTAATATTGTAGGTAGCAGCAAAGTTAGTAGGAGGTTTTAATAGTATAGCCTTATATTAGCTATAGTAAAGTTAGATATTAGTAATCTGTTTAGTAGAGTAGGTATATTGTACTAGTACAAGAGTGCAGTTAAAGCTAACAAGACTATTACTAGAGTAGGATTTAGCTACAGTAGTGTATCTTGTTAGTATTTATTATTACTTGTTACCTTGCTAGAAAGATAGACTAACATATTTAGAGTCTAGTCTATATAGGTAGATATTATAATAAATATATCTACTTTATGCAAAACCTACGCACGCAATATATACCTTGCCTAGGCTAGGACTATTAGTTACAGTTAACTTTGCTCTTTAAACATTAACCTATCCTTCTAATGTAAGACTGTAATCTCTACACTATAGCTAATCTATCTACTAACAGCGCTTGTTTATTATTAGACTCTCTAAGTAACTTCTACTAAGGCGACTTCTACTATAATTGTGCTACATACAATTATCCTTAGCAACATCTGCTGTCTTTGCTAGTATAGTCTTGTTTAACTTGCATACCTCTGCAATGTTTATGCTTACTAAGGGAGGGCTATAAATCTACCTAACAAACTGCTTGCCCTAGTAAGCCACTAGTATACTTTCTTAGTTAGTCTTGCTACTAACACGCATAGCCTATAATAGTTAGCAGAGCAACTTTCCTCTACCCTAGCATCTACTATTAAATTATTCTGTCTAGGTAAGGGTCTAAGTTGTCTAGGGTAAGGACGTGACAACGTTCTAGATAGCCTAGACATGTAAGATAGCTAAGCTAATGTCTACCTTCTACGCTTATTGTTTGTATAAACTCTCTTGCATAGCTTAGTACTACTAAGGCAAACTAGTACTCCTATACAAATTACCTACTATAGTATACTACCTGCCTATTCTATCTAGCTTGCCTATTAATACTTATACTGCGTAGCTAGGACTTAGAGATCTTAAGAGTCTTAGTGTTTAGCTTATCTATCCTAACTATCTGCTAATAGATGCTAAAGCTTTAGCTAATAAAGAGGGCCTTCTACGTGCCTAGTTTACTGCAACACAGCTATAGATTACTTAGCTGCAGTCTAATATTAACCTTTACATAACTAAGTATAACGCTGTTATTTCTTACAGTTAGGATCTCAATAGTAAAGTTAGTAAGATAAAGGCTAACATAGTAACTATCTAGAAGACTCTTTAGTAGAAGTTAGTCTTCTCTAGACATATCTAAGCGTTACTTAGGTCTTAGACATCTAATTGCGTCACGCTATTAGATCTAGGAGTAATAGAGGAGACAGAACTATTGCAAATAGAGAATAGCCTACTGTAGCAATATAATATGTCTGCTATAGGCCCTACCTTGTATTTCTTCTACAGCAATAGTGCTAATTATGTTTATGTTTACGTTTGCTAATTATAGCCTAGTGTTGTTTACTTAACGCGTTAGTGTTCTGCAACCCCTTATCTGCAGACCTAATCTGCCCTCTACACACTTAGGTTTTTAACTAAACCTAGCACTTAGTTACCTAGCTAATACTCTTAGTAAACTATACGTCGCGTTGTTTCTATGCACTACAAGCACTAGCTGTTCCTTGCTAAAGAACTGTCTTCTCTTGTTATTAGCACTAGCTATTTCTTGCTAAAGAATTGTCTTCTCTCTCTACTAGCACTAGCTATTTGCAGAATAATGTTGCTCCTAACTAATAAATTGCACATGTTAGGATTGTAATAGAACACAAGATAAAAGTAAGTAAACATCTATTACTAAGAAGTTTGTAGAACTAGAGTCCCTTAATAGGATACGCAAGGCAGTCTAATTAATAGACTTATTCTAAGCTAGACTAATTGCGCTAAGCTTGTACCCTGTAATAGGCATAGAAGTTAGAACATAGCCTAGTACTACTATGCGTTTTTATTAAGGGAGTTGCACCTGTGTTAAATGCACAGCTTATTCTCTTAGCAAGTAGCAAGGCTCCTTTTATTAATAGATATGAAATCTGAACTATTATTGCTAAAGCATTATCTAAGTTTACCTAGGACTACCCCTGCTTATAATAACACTAAAGCCACTCCATTGCTTTTAGCTAGCTAGGACTAACGAGCATTAAACTATTAGAAGGTACTAAGGTTGCCTAGTAGCTGTGCAGCAGCGTCCTATAATAAGTAACTACAGCTTTTACTCTGTGCTCTAAAAAGCAAGAGGGAGTAAAGTTAATTCTAAAGCTTACACAACAAGACTATTAAGTGTAGAAGACTAACTACGCCTCTAGACTATTAGAGAGCTAACATGCACACAACTAAAGTTGTAATAAGCTAGATACTTAAAGAGGGTAAGAATTACGTGCAGCAATATATTTTAATACCCCTATTCCTATTTCTAGTAACAAGGGTATTAATTGAATAAAGAGTAGTCTTAGTAGATTGTAAGCATAATAGATAGACAAGGTAAGGAGGGATTGTTATTATACTATAGACCTTGTGTCCTCTAACCTAGGAATAAGCTTGTTTACATACTTAGAGAGCCCTAGCACACTTATCCTTATTACTCCTAACTATAACAAATAGAGGCCTAGCAGGTATTAGAGTAACTAAATCTGCTAGTATGTAAACCTACAAATCCTAAGTCTAGTAATGCGCGCAAGGGATAGGACCTAATGCACAAAACCCTATCTACAGAGGCTCTAAAGAAGCACTTGCACTCTATAATAGCTGTACTAACTAATTTCCTATTTCTCTACAGTGCTACGTAGCGCTGCCCCTTAAATGTAATAATTGTTTAGCTACTAGTGTTTTGAGGACACCCTACCTACAGGCAGGTTTATTACAAGGTAGGAGTGTTCTAGTTTCTTAAAGGCGCAACAAGTGCTATTGTTTTCTCTAGGTTACAAGAAAGAGTAAGCAAAGCCCTAACTTAAACTACAGAAGAAGCAGACATAGCCTAAGCACTGCCCTTAATCTACTAAACAACTTAAATCTAATTGTTGCTTACAGATGTGCCTATCTAGAGTAACAGTATTAATCTCTGCTTACAAAACCTTAAGTACCTAACACTAGAGGTAAACCTTAGCAATAGCAATAGTATACCTAGCAACAATCCTTGTAGTACCTAAATGTTTAAGTATAGGTTTAACTTAAGAAGCGCATATATACCCCTAACTCTTACTACTAATAAGCATATAGCTCTAACCTAGCTAATGTCTAGGTCTAGTCTTATAGCAGTTAAGTTTAACTTAAGTGCAAGGCGCTGTTGTGCTTATATCCTATTAGACTGCTAACAACTTAGTACGTGTGTAGATTATGTAATAGGCCTCTCTAAGTAGTCTAGGTGCAAACTAACGCAAGCTGCAAGACACAACTTGCTATAATTACTAGAGGTAAACACTATAGAGTATCTTAAACCTAAGAAGTGTGTAACTAGAGTAGACATAGCCAACATACAACAAGAGAGAGAGAACTATAAGTATAGTACTATATGCTAAAGCACATGTGCTAAAGTATAAGATCTAAGCTTAAGGGAGCATTGCCTAGAGTAGAAGACAAAGTTAACCGCTCTAGCAATAGCCTGCTACTAAAGGCGCCTAGTTGCCTGTTTTACTTTAATAACCTAGGTAGTGTCTAGGCTACCCCTATATGCCGCGCTAAAGTTGCTGTTATATTAATATTGCTAAGTAGGTACTGTGTATATTAGCATAAATAGTAGTAATAGAGGAATATTTATGTTACTATAATTATGTAGGCGCATGCGCCAGGCCTTCCCCTAACAACTTAGCTAAATAGATAGTGTACTTTAAGGTGTCCTATAGTGTTTAGCAGAGTCTTTCTTAGTTCTAATTAGGAGTACTTCCTAGCGTTAAGTAACTAGCAGAGTCTTAGGTAACTAGCGTAGTCTTAGGTAACAGTGTATATAGAGGCGTCCTATAGTGTTTAGCAGAGTCTTTCTTAGTCCTAATTAGAAGTACTTTCTAGTGTAGTTGCATGTAGTTAAGTTGTAAGTAGGTCTACAAGAATCTAGGTGTAGTTAGTATAACTTATTAGTTTAGAGCAGGTATACTTCTTAGCAATTACAATATGCTACTAAACTAATCTTGCTATCCTTGCTTTGTGTTAACTAAAGCTTGCATATTGCAACCTTCTAGAAGATAGACTTGTATAGGAAAGAGCAAGACAATACTAGTAGTTCTGTTAGCTAGAGTTGAAGCTCTATGCAGCTTTTAGCGGCGCAGTTAGCAATTGCAGGCTTAGTGGCTATAGTGTTAGTAAGAGAAAGTTTTCGCTCTAGCAAAGCTCTATTATCTAGGTAGTTAGTAAGCAAGTTGTGTTTACCTTTATTATAAGCTAGGCGGAGTATAGTGTAGGCACTATGCTACTAAATTTGTAGCTAGAGCGCACGTGCCTGTTATGTTATAGCATTTGCATTAGATTAGTTAAAGACTCTTAGAGGCAATACTAGTAGGTTGTAGGTTGCTATTATTTAGCAGCTAGCAAGATAGTAACAAATCTGTATATTTTTACACACTAACAACACGTAGAGCACTTAATTAGTTAACCTATAAATACCTCTACTTAGATTCTACATGCACACTCTGCATTTAGTGTAACTATTAGCAAGCTTTAGAGAGCAAAAGCTCTTGCACCTTAGACTTTAACAGTTTAAGTAATTCTAAGCATACTATGTCCTGTAATGCTTTAACTAGCGAACTACATTCCTCCCTTATTAGGCAATAGCGCTCTTCTGTCCTAACGTCCTTAGCTGCACTCTCTGCTATCTGTTGTTTGCGCTATTCTTTTCGCTTATTAGATATGCATTGCTAGGGGAAACTGTGCATATTAACTTCTCTTAGCTCTAGATCTAACTTAAAGCTCTGCCTTCTTGCAAACAGCATAAGGAAGTACTTGTTCTAAACTAGCTAGCGCAGATACACTAGTTTAGTGTTAAGTTAAGCCTTGTACTTATTAAGGAGTCTTCTAAAGCTAATGCTGGTGCTTGTTTCCTAGTTCTCTTTAATATAGATGCTGAACTTATTTAGACTTATAAGCCACTTCATCCTCTTGTCCTTAGAGTGCGCAACATAGTCCTTAGCATGTATTCTAAGTTAGAAAAGAACAAGAGCCTAAAGCATAGCGTTCCTTCTAAGGCAGATATTGCTGTATACTGCCTTAATCTTGTTCACTTTAACGTGTGTGTTGTACTAGAGTAACACAACTACTACCTTAAAGCTAGTTAACCTATTGCTACTGCTGCAAACCTTAGTAAGGTATAGGTTACTATAATTAGATTTGTATTCAATAAAAATTAAAGCAAGGGTTTCTGACAAGTCCACTATTTCTTTAAACAATAGGCAGAACTAAGGGTAGTTCTAGCTAGTTTAATCCTAACTATAGATTACATTCTTGGCGAACTCTCTTATTACTACTTTATTTATTAGAGATAAGCCCTTACACTTAGTAGGTGATAGCTGCCTAGTTAAAGTTGTGCTCTTATTGCTAGAAGGGTCTAACAGCCTAACTATACTTAAGGAAGGCAACGCTAGGCTATACTGTAGTTGCAAAGCCTTAGTAGACTAGAGCAGAGTGTACAGCCCATGTATAGGTACTTTTAGAGGCGTCTTGCTTATCTTTAGCATATTAAATTAGATAGAGGTTAGAGTTACTTAGTTAATTAGCGTTCTTACTACAAATTTATGTGCAGCAACTCTACTAATGTTCTTAACTATAGCCCCTAACTTCTTGTGTTTCTCTGCACTAATTAAACCCTTGTTTAGACCTACCCCTGTGCTGCATGTAAAGATAATAGCTAGTACTAGTAGCTAGGATGCGCTTAAATAGCAGTTAATTACCTAGTTAACTTTACTACCTCTACCTATTATAATTTATACTAGAATCTAACTAATTGCTAGGGTTAACAGACTCCTTACTGTTACTACTGCTAATAGCACGCTATCTACTTATATAGTTCCTATTACATCTATACATTAAGAAACTGCAACACATTGCGTATACATTAACATCCTAGCATGCCTTGCTGTAGATGCAATAGTACTGCTAATTGCAATATTATTACTACTTTTCTACTACTGCTTACGCCCTATATAACAGGCACAAAAAAGGTTATGTGCTAATGCTTATGCGTCTTAAAGGCATAACATAAGGTATCTAGACTAGTGTATAGGAGGCACTATAAGAAGTGCTAAGACTGTAGTATTCCTTTCCTTGCTAAAGAGCTCTAGATAGAAATGCTACGTATATAGAGGAGAGACAATACAGTACTACTAAATAACAACTTAGTTTTAAGCTTAACAGATTTAGATAATAGTACTAGTTCTAACATAGACAATCTAATCCTTCTACTATAGGCGCAATATTGTTATAAGTCTAAAGAAGTAAATAAACAGGGTGCGTACTATTACTTATAGGCTAAGTTCTTGTCTAACATCCTAAGGCACTTAGAACTACTAACTGCTAATAGAGGAGATTAATGCGTACTAGGGTCTAGGACCAGAGCAGATAAAAAGGATTAAGGAAGTCCTTAAGAAGAAGTATAATATTAACATTAGCAACCCTATATTACAGGCTAAACACAAACTTAAGACAATGTTTATAGATAAGCTTTAGCTAGAGTACTACTATGTATACCCTAACAGGTGTATTGCGTTTACTAGCAACTACGCTTAGGAAGCATTCTGTCTAGAATGCAAAAGTAGACATTATCTTAACAGCATAAACAAGACTGTAAGATAATAGCAGTATATACCTCTAATACCTTAATTACTTATCTAGTACGCAGATAAAGATTAAGCAAGACAGCTCTGCGTTTATAGAGAGGAATTTGTAACAGACAATACACCTACAGATATTAGAGATATCTTTAATAGGGCATAGTTTTGCACATGCTGCTCTTAGGGCTATTTTAATAACATATACAACCTGGCGTTGCGCCTATCCCTTAATAGCATAGGCTTAGTAAAGAACTAACTACATAGACTTAAGCTTACGCTAGTTGTATTATTTAATCTTAACCTACATCCTAGCATCTGCAACAAAGAATAGAACTTGCTTACCTTCTTACTTATTCTGCAGTCTTTTATAGTAAGCAGGATTAACACTTAGTTATACCCTCTGCTACAAGAGCTTTAAAATCTGTAAACTAGCATCTCTTATATATAGGATGCGCACTTAGAGTAGCATTTTACTTTTAAAGCACATATTATTCTAGTTACTAGTATTTAGTACTTTGCACTATGCAAGACATATCTAACATGTATATAGGCAACAGCCTAGCTATTACAGATATTATAGGCACAAAATTACTAAGTAAATCTAAAGTAGAGTGCTGTATATGCAGTTATGTTAGTACGCTCTATAACAAGAAGTACTACTATCTAAATAGAAACACTATTTACCTAAGCCTGTAATCTAATCTCTTGCAAGTAATAAGACAAGTAACATTACTATAATATACTACTACTTAGACTGCCTATAGAGAGCTCTAGCAAGACAATAGTATTGCACACAGATCTGCACTTCTAGATATACCTACTATACATTTCCCTTATAGTTTTTCTATTAATGTTATACACTACATGTATATAAATATACCTAGTCACTTATGCAATCTCTAGGACATAGAGTTAAAGAGCAAAGGTGTTGTAGTGCGCAGTATTACAAAGTCCCACTAGAATTCTATTAATAAAGGCATTAAAGACTCTAAAAAGAACATTCTAATATATGTGTGTTAGGCGCCTTAACTTACATTGCAACGCAGGACGTTTACATCTACTAACTAGGTATCTTTTTTTTAGTGCTATAGCGCGCCTACTATGTACAAATCTCTGCTGCCTATATACACTAAAAACTTTTTATAATATAGGGAGCTTCTTTGCCTAGTACAATAGCAGAGCTATAGCGCTACTAATATTAATAAGGTAAGGCGCATGTGTATAGAGTTTGTCTAGCAGTATAAGCGCATATATTATAATAATAACCTAAACTAGCTATAGGTGTATATAATCTAAGTCTACTTCTTATTACATATTGCAGACTGCATTATGGATTTTAGGTTACTAATGTACTACTAGTAGTATGCAATAGAGAGGTTTATGTAATCCTTTAGGATAATTACTTTATCTCTCTTACAGAAGCATCAAAGTGTCTAGATTAACCTTATTACCCTTAAATATGTCTGCTATGCGAACTTTGTATAGCATGTACAAGCGCTAATTAATAATGTAGACCCCTCTAACTAGGGTGAGATTAGCCTCCTATACCTAACAGGCAAGCTGCTCTTTTAAGAATAGTAGGCTTAGCTCTAAAGATCTGTAGCAGAACGTTAGTAGGAACATACTACTATATTGCCTAGCAATATAGTTGTGTATGCTGCGTACTATCTAAGCAATAATAACCTTATTACTACTATTAAAAGTAAGAAGAGAATCCTTTACTAGCAGTATAGAGCTTATATTATGTATACACACAACGCATTACTAAAGATAGCATAAGAGTAAGGTAATCTGCATTTTATAGTTATTATCTACTTCCTCCTAGATCCTGCTAATAGCAGTAGGTAGGCATGTGCTAGGAAGCTAAATGTAGTACTAATAAGAAAGTGTTACCTTAATAGACAGCGCCTGCTAGCTGCACTACGTGAAATACTTAGGTTTAGCGCTCTATTTACCTACTAGCAGGGCACTAACAACTTCTTATAGATACTTGTAGGTAACATTATTAACTTAGTAGGGATTATTACTACTTACAGCAAACAAGGGCAGTAGGAGACTAAATATTATTAGATTATTAACTAGCGTAGGCTTGTAGAATTAAACTCTAGCTAGAGCTCTGCTACTACTACTATACTTTGTTCTAAACAAAGAGTAGGACTAGATAAAGTACTATGTATTCTACTAAAATAATTCCTATAATAGAATCCTGCTACACTAAGCACTATTATATTTGCCTTCTGCTACTATTTCTAGTAGCACAAAAATAAAAAGGAAGAGTAAAAATTTGCATGTCTTAGGTCTTCTATTCTTATCTAGGAAGCTTACTAAGATAGACATGCAGATGCACAATAGCTAACTCTCTATATATTAAAACCTCTCTACTACTATTTCTAGTAACACAAAGGTAAAAAAGAAGAGTAGAATAGTATGTATGTTACGTTGTTTATCTTTATCTCTAAAACTAACTAAAATAGACATGCAGATGCAAAATAGCTAACTCTTCCTAGATTAAAACATTTATAAGGGGCATTATGTCTATTAATGCTACTAGCTCCTTTCTATTAAAACCTCTACATAATATAAAAGGTTAGTAACAACTGCAACATGCTGTTGTTACTATTATCTAACAGAAACTTTAGACTAAAAGAAAAGTCTATCTACAAAATATTGCTGTTCCTACCCTACTAAAGCATTTAAAGCTAACTAAGCTAGCACCTAGAACCTTAATGCATATAGCCCTTTTTAGGAGTTTGCCTTTATAGCTCCTGTTCACCTTTACATAGAGTTTTTAAAGCAAAACCTAATTTTAGTTACTGCTCTTTAGCCTAGACTAAAAATAGAAATCTAGTGCTTTATAAGTGCAGTGTCTTGCTTCTACCTCTTTAAACTGCTAAAACTAGTCTAAAGGATCTAGTAAAGCTTTAAAAAGTTGTACTAAAGCTGTTATATCCTATCCTCTAACAAACCTAAACGCTTAAAGTATTAAAGAGATAGATTTAAAAAACGCAGTTAGAGTTGCAAATAGTCCTTAGTCTACTTTTTAATAGTTGTAGTTCTGCTTAAGACCTCTCTTTTCTAGCTAGACTATATAAGCAACAGTATGTAGTATATAAAATGTGTTTTCTATATAGGTTTTTGCAAACATGTAAATAGGCTATAAAAAATACCTATTATATAAAACCTGTTTTAGCTCTAAGATAAAACCTACACGTTGCGTGTTTTAAATACCTATATATTTGGTATTTTTTTCACCCGCTTTTTTCGTGTATTAGCCTATCCAAAATCTGGGAAAAAAATCCGATTTGTGCGGGTTAAAAAAACCCGACCTGCTTACCGTAGTGACGTCATCAGCGCTAATGTGCATCCAGCTTGTAATAAAGATGTTAGGGCCGTTGCGCGTATTAACGTTTAACACCAACTTTAACAAGTTTAGTTGCTTTAACATGTGCAGAAGACGGGCTCTAAACCAATCTAGATTAATTTCGCTAAGGCGGTTGGAAAGCGCGAGTGCGACAGCAGCAATGCTAGAATTGTCTATAGTCTTGGTCGTAGGAATGCTAGATAGTAGGAGGGATACTGTCATCCTGTTTGCGCAGTTGCTGATATAATTAGTTAGAAGTAGAGATCTAATGCGCTTGCGTTAATTGATAGCAATGCCAACTGTAGTCTTTTAGATGCCTTTCTTGATTAGGACTGCCCTTTAAGCGTTAGTTATTTAACACTAGACAAGTGCTGTAAGTGCTGTAAAGGTCAAAATGCGCTTGTAGGTTAGGTTTAAGAGTGAATTAGCCAGCTAGAAGATCCTTAATGCTAAGAAGACAAAGATCTTTGCACTGATCTTATATAGGGATTCGCGCAATAGCGGGACAAGAACTAGAGTATCTAGGTAGCAAAATTCTAGCAGGTCTATTGGCTGTGCGTCTACTATTAGGGAGTTGAGTGCGTTTCGCGCTGTGTTAAGGCTATTAGCGCTAGCTTGCTTTGCTGTTAGCTATTAGTTGCTGTAGGCTTAAGTAGACATACTCTATGTCTAGTATATCTTTATAATACTTGTCTTATTAATAATACTATAGTATGTTATGCACTTAAGATTAGTTCTTTAGAGATAAAAGTTACTTGTGCAGCAAAAACTAGTATTAGTTAGTCTTTTACAAACGTAGTAAGTCCCTTAGCAAAAGCATTATCTAGGCCAGGGTGCCCTACCAACAAGAACGGACAGAGTACGTCACTGGGCAGCTTTGATGGTGGTAGGCCTTCTTCACATAGCTTGTCGTAGTCGTAACCGAGTCCTTGATCATCCAATTTGTTAACCTTCAGTAACTGTGACGGAAGATCGGAGTCGATGTTATCCGGGTAATCCACTGTCATGGCTCCAGTAAGAGGATTTGTTTGTCGAATTGTGCCGGCAAGGAACGGGTAGTGTTGGAATACCTCGAACAACCCGGCGTGTAAAACTGAAAGTGCATCGGCTTGATGATCCGTGTCTGGAAATGGAAAGATGAGTAATTGACGGACATACACGCGAAGCATTGTCTGATCCAGTATCGTAAGATCAAGCGTGCTCGATGTTGTGGCCATGTTGAAGATCTGTAACTGCCTTTTGGAACAATACAAAGGATTTTCTTCTTTTCATTAACATAGCTCCAACGTCTTGAGGCATCTTCATCAGAGGTACAATCATAGACTTGATGCTCAATTAAGAAGGGCGGAAGGGCGCAAACTTTGAGTAACATTAACATGTATCCCGGGCCAATAGACAGAAGGCTTGGAGTATCAATATTCCCGTTTGGATGCTCTACACTGACTCTCACGAGAAAGGCTATCTTCTGATGACATACTTTTCGGTAGAATCGAAGAACCAGAATCTATAACAATCTGACTACAAGATGCGCGATAATCCCGATAATCCGAGAATTGTACAATCGGTTCGCACCCCGCGTCGAAGCTCCTCCGCATCTTGGCGGACGGCAGATGACGTCACGGTCTACTCGATCGTTGCAACCATGTAACCTCACACCATTCTCGAATACAGAAATGCTGCAGGTGCGGGGTGAGGCGTCCAAAATTGCAGTCAGGCTCTTGATAAGGGCTGATACGCCGCCACCATGTAGTACGATCATACGAGGCTTTCAACAGCCTCATAATTTGATCTCAGTATGCCCAGCTGCCGACTGATCAATCTTTCTATATTCACAGCAGCGAGCTCTGTAGCTGCTCAGAGTGTAGATTACGCAGAATTCGTCAACCCCTTTATCGGATCGGAAGGTGCTATCTCAGGCTACGCTTGTACATCCTCGCACACTTCCATTAGCGTATGGCGATAAACTAACATCTCTCAGATGGCGGTGGTGATGTCTTCGTTGGAGGCGCCGTCCCGTTCGGCATGGTCAAGTTAGGACTCGATACTTACGAAGAACCCATCAATCAGAGTGCACTCAATGGTGGATGGACCCCGCAAGGATATGTGACTGGGGCTAGTCTCATGCACGAGTCTGGCACTGGAGGTAAGTTCTTATACGAATCTGCTACATGGGTTGACTTCGATGAGGGGGACCAAAATATGGATTCCCAGCCCAAATGCCGTTGACAGGAATTGACGCAAATGTGAACTTGCTGGACAACCGAACATACTGGCAAAAGCGTGTAAGCAGCGGAAGCATCTAATGAAATACAACCCTACAGCTAACACCTACAAGATTGGCGAGGATGTCGCAGGTGTAGGCTACTTCCGCACGAGGTTCGAATCTGGCGTGACCGTCGAGCTGTCAGCATCCCGTCACGCCGGACTACACCATTACACATACCCAACTGCATCAGACTCGCATGTCTTGGTGGATTTCTCACACTACCTTCCTCACCCAACACGTTCTTGGGACTCTCAATTCTACACTGGTGGTGAGATTGAGATCCAACCAAATGCAAGTACATACACTGGCTACACTTCGATCGCAGGAGGCTGGTGCATCGGCGCCCCAGTGACCGTGTATGTGTGCGGAGAGTTCGACACCCCACCCGAAGAATCAAAGGCTTTCAAAGGAAAGAACACATTCCCTACCAGTCGCCATTTTCGAAGCTTCAACAATGCCACAACTCCATTTCCCACTTTCACAGGAACGACGGCTCGCTCTGGACCACTAAACGACCGTGTCGGCGCTATGTTCTCCTGGAGAAATGTCACGGAGGTCAAATCCAGAGTCGGTATCTCTTTCATGTCTGTGGACAAAGCGTGTGCCTACAAAGACGCCGAGTTATCAACCTGGTCCATCGAAGATACCAAGCAAAAAGCACGCGACGAGTGGAACCGCGACGTCTTTTCCAAGATCCGCGTCGATACATCAGAGTCAGCAAACAAGACGCGATTGGCCTTGCTATACTCGAGCCTGTATTTCATGCACCTCATACCGAGCGAGCGTGTAGGCGAAAACCCTCTCTGGGAGTCAGACGAGCCGTACTGGGACGACTTCTACACCATGTGGGACCTCTTCCGCAATCAAATCTCGCTCTGGCACCTCATACAGCCATCCTACTACGAGTCGATGCTAAGAGCTCTGATGGACATATTCCGCCACGAAGGATGGGTCCCCGACGGCAGATCTGGAAACTACAATGGCTTAGTACAAGGCGGATCTAACGCTGACAACGTTCTGGCCGACGCCTATGTCAAAGGCCTTCGAGGCAGCATCAACTGGACAGAGGGATATGCGGCAGTGAAGAAGAACGCCGAAGTTCTACCCTACTTCGACGAAAATCCAGTCGACCCTCAAGGCTCACTCAAAGAAGGCCGCTCCGCGCTGGACGATTGGATACCCCTCGGCTACGTCTCCGCCGACCGCAACTCGCGCGCCGTATCAAAGACGGTAGAATACTCCCTCAACGACTTCGCCGTCAGCCAAATCGCAGCCGGCGAGTCGCCAGGGGAGCGCGAACTGTACCTGCAACGATCAGCAGGCTGGCAGCGAAGCTGGGACGCGTCAGCCACCTCGCGCAATTTCACCGGCTTCGTCATGCCGCGCTACTCAAACGGCACCTTTGACAAAACCTACAACATCACCAACTGCGGCGACTGCAACTGGTTGGATGAAAGCTACGAAGGCACTGCATTCGAATACTCCTTCGTCGTCCCACACGACGTCGCCCGCGTAATCGACCTCATGGGCGGAGCAGGCCATTTCGAGTCGCGTCTGGACTACATTTTCCAGCCCAACACATCCGGTGTCGATCTCGGCGTCAATGGCCTGGGAATAACGACTATCAACAACGTCGCTAATGAGCCGGACTTCGGCACGCCGTATCTGTACAATTACCTCAACAAGCAGTGGAAGAGCGTGGAGCGTGCGCGTCAGCTGGCGAATGACTTTTACTTCAATACGAGCAGCGGTATACCGGGGAATTCTGATGCCGGCGCGCTGAACTGCTGGTTGGTGTGGCAGATGTTGGGGCTGTATCCTGTTGTTACCACGCCTGTTTATCTTCTTGAAAGTCCGTGGTTTTCGGATATCAATATCACTGTTAATCATGACAAGACGCTGAGGATTAGAGCTGATGGTCTGGATGATGGAGATGGAAGGCAGGGGTACTTTGTCCAGAATGTGAGTATCAACGGACAGGCGTGGGATAAGAACTGGTTTGAGCATGGGGATGCGGGGGGTGTCATGACTGAGGGTGGGGAGATTGTGTTCACGTTAGGTAGCGAGCAGAAGGTGTGGGAGACTGGCGATTTGCCTCCCAGTCCTGGTTATGTTGAGCTGGATGTTAGGGGAGGTTAGTGTGTCGTCAATTGAGCAGGGTGCGAGCGTTGTAGAGCACGAAAATCTCATGACAAAACCGTTGAACCTATTTCACAAACATTGAAGCTCGGTACTCCAACAAAAAGAAGGTCTCTGCATTGAAAGATAATTTCTTGATGAACGGCCCGCTCATCCCATAATCAGCGTTAGGCAATAGATGATCGAAACGACAACTGTATTCGTGCAGTGAAAGGTCAGACGAAAACTCCTCGGACGCCAACCTTCAAACCATCATCACTGAAGAACGTCTTACATGCTGCACCAATGACATTAGGAAACATTCAAAACTAACAACAAGCTAAGCTGAAAAGACAGGACACAACTGTAGGCAAGGAGCAGGGGTATCTCTTAGCATCAACATTCTGACGAGGTAGAGCCGCCAAAAGATTCCTCCGACAAACTATCAGACTCCCAATAGTGACTATCAAGCACTTCAGTGCGTCCGCACGTCTCGTAGCCGTGCTTGTGCACTTTGCAGAAGCCGCCGTGAGTCCTGAAGCAATAGAGACACAACGCATGGTGAATCGGCCCATCGTCGTGTACGTTCAAGTATATAGACTTGGCTCCCGTGTCGATGAGATGCATCGGTCGCATCCAGGCAGGCGTATCTGGGATTGCTGAACTTGGTGACCCGGTCGGACTGGTAAATGCACGTGCTAACCTGTGTGATGGAGAGGACCGGGTGGGTTGTCCTCGCGGATCTGCATCTGTTGGCCTGAAGGAGGAAAGCTCAGGTAATGCGTCAGTCGTGGCGAGGTCGACCGACATCCTAGGTGTGGGAGCGCGCTCAGTGAAGGTCGCATCTCGAAGGACGCACCGATTATCACCACCCAGACCGATGAAGCAGTGTGGAGCTTCGATAGTCATCTTGGAGTATCCTTCGCTATGTATGTCAGGTAGAGTCATAGTCCGCCTCTTCTGAGGTGACGCCTCGGGATCGGTATCGTCGGAAAAGCGAGTCCGTTTGCTTGCTTTCTCCTGGTCAGCCATATTCATACGCGACGCATCTTCAACTCACAATGTGCGTTCTCTCTCTCAACGGGTGTCCGTGGTCCTTTGGCGGTATAGACGGTCCCAGCCGAGGTAGGCGCCTCTGTCGGTGATACGGTACTCTCGGTCAGAGGGGACAATGATGAAGAATCGAAATCGACGTCACTGAACATGAGCGGTGATAAAGGTCGGGCTATGCCATTGCCGAATAAAGTTTCTTGAGATGTGTTGGGATGCTCTGGTGCGGCTGGCGATAGCCCAACGATTGTAGATACTGGACTGCCCTCCATCATGAACTGCTTGTAATCATGAGGGTATCTGATCGGGTCTGGAGTCAGTGACACTAGCCCATTCCCGTCCTCATCAGATGTTGCGTCTTGAGTTCGTAGCCCTAACGTGTCCAGGTGCAGCATGGTTTTGTGCACACTGTCGACGGTGTTGTGGGCTAACCTTCGCTGATGCGCTTCATCGGCCTCTCGGAGCTTGTCTCGAGCATTTTTGGCAATAGAGGAACCACCAACCCAGGCAGAAGGCGAGTGACCCTGAGAAGAGGGCCGAGACCGGAGGCTTGCTGGGGTTTGCGACGTGCTTCCTGTGTGCGCTGTTTGAATAGGTGATCCTGCGTTGATCTCCTCGAGAAGCTGCTGCAGAAGGGTGCGTGATGGTCCGGCGTTGAGGGCAGCGCTGTCTGATTGTCTGTAGGGAGTAGTCATGCTGAGGTGAGCTAATGCGATGTAAACTTTAGACAATATGCATAAGCGATGCAATGGAGTAATTGAGTGCCCCGGCGTGGTGAGGTGAGGTGAGGTGAGGTGAGGCGATGTCTGGAGGTTAGTCAGGGTCCTTGCGTCAGCACCATGTTGTGAGGAAGGCGTGAGTGACAACGTGTAGACGGCGAGAGCAGGATCACAATCAACCCACAACCACAACAGCACCGAAAGGAGAGTATATTGACGCGTTCATCATGAGTGAGATTGCTATGGGCTCACCGTGTTTGGTATACTACAAGCCTCATGCTTCATATCGAGGCTTATCCGTTGCGCCAGAATGTGTCGTCTAGGGTCGTGAATCTCATTGCTCGGACATGTCCGTATCCTCGGGCTTTGCCAGACCGTGCTCCTTGAGCAGCGCATCGATCTCGTCAGCGCCCCAAAGGTGGTGGTAGATCTTTCCTTCCTTGGTCTTCCCCACTGTCGCAAACTCGACTGTGTCTTGTTAGCGCTGTCCATGGCAGACGGCATGGCTGATACTCACTCTTCTCGCTGCTGAGCTTGGTAGAGTCCATGGTCTTGCTGAGCACCTTGACGGCGAGCCCGCAAGCCTCCTTCAGATCGCACTCCTCCTTGTAGTCTTGCTTCAACAAGCTCTGAGCGGAGGCGTTGTTGGCGCCCACACTCGTTGCCTTCCAGCCGCCGTAGTTGCCACTGGGGTTGCTCTGGTAGAGCTGGAACTCGCGCTGCGGGTCCCAACCGGCGTAGATGAAGGACACACCGAACGGTCGCAGACCACCGTGCTGCGTGTAGCCCTGCTTCAGATCACACAGGCGGCGCACGAGCTGCTCGCAGGGGATGTCTTCGTTGTAGGTGAGGAGGTAGCGCTGGGCGGCTTGACGGGCGTAGTTGATGAGGATGTTGGCGTCGGCGGTCATACCTGCTACGGCACAGATCATGTTGCTAGCGCTGTGTCAGCAAGGATGGTTGTTACAACGAATGGTGCACGCACTCGTTCAGGATGTACAGCTTCTCGGCTGAGGTGTCCTGCTCCAGGAGCTTGCTGGTGACCTTCCTCTCGGCGGCGAGCACGATGCCGTCCTTGGCTAATATGCCCAGAGCGGTTCCGGCGTGCGAGATGGCTTCGAGCGCGTATTCAACCTGGTACAATCGCCCCTCAGGCGAGAAGATGGTCGTCTACACGTCTGTTAGCTACCATGTCGTCGGCGGCTGTGGCGGGGCACCGACCCTTGAATCATATCTCCGCGACATGACTACGGTCGGTCTGGCGGGTTCACGGGGCTGTCAGAGGCTGTGTGCAGGGTCCAAGTGGGAGATTCGGTGGGGAAGCTGGGGTGGGTTGGTGTTGATGAGAGCTCCAGGCACAAGCTCACACGCGGTGCTGTCGGCGATTTACCACGCGCCAAGGCCGACCACTTTTCCGCTCCGCCTTCACCAACTCTGCATCATCTCTCAGTCCGGGCGTTCAGAAGTGATTGGGTAGCTCACTCCAAGTGCATTGCTTTCCAGAATGGCTGATTTGCCTGCGCGACCGCCTGCGCCTGCGCCACCGCTCCCTGCAGGCTGGACAGAGCACAAGGCACCTTCAGGTAGCTCCAGCTCTCACTGCGTCATTGGGTGAATGCTAACATCGCCAGGACACACCTATTACTTCAACAAGGAGACGAAGAAGTCTACGTACACACGACCAGTCCCAGAAGCTGCTCAATTCAATTTCCCTCCTCCAGCCGCTCCCTCGTCTTTCAATCCTCCACCGCAAAACAATAGCTACAACGCCCAGCCCGCACAGCATGCATACAACCCTCAGCAGCAGATGCAAGACCTCATATTCGGCGGCGCACCGAGGCAAGCTTTTCAAAATAACGGACAACAGCGAGGTGGACACCGCGGCGGATTCAGAGGGGGGCACAACAACTTCTCACACAGAAGACGCGAGAGAGATGACAAGCCCAAGCATCGCAACGACATACCGAATTGTGCGCCATGGGTGCTGGTCAAGACCAAGCTTGGGCGACGGTTCGTGTGGAATAAGGAGACGAACGAGAGTTTCTGGAAATTCCCACCGAACGTGATGAAGGCTGTCGTGGATTTCGACCGCAAGCAGCGCGAGAAGAAGGAACGCCGAGAACGTGGGGAGCCCAGTGACGTGGAAGAGGAGGAAGACACCGCTATGGCAGATATTGAAGCTGAGCTGGCAGCAGCCGAGGAAGAGGTGGAGATTGTGGAGGTTGACGGCGAAGAGGGCATGGAGAATGACGAGGAATACGAGGAGGTCGAAGTCACAGATGACGAGGGTGATGGGACCGAAAATGCGCCAAAACGACAGCGGACGGAGGAGCCAGTCAAGGACGAGGCACAAGCAGCAGAAGACGATGATCTGGCGTGGCAGCTAGCCCAGATGGCAGAGATGGAGATGGGCGGAGGATACGAGGAGGAATATGCAGAGGAGTTCGAAGATGAAGCGCCAGCGTTGACAGAGGAGGACTGCAAAGCACTTTTCAAGGAACTCCTCGACGATACACGGCTGAGTCCGTACACGCCCTGGGACAAAATCCTCGAAGACGGCACGCTTTACGACGATGAGCGATACAAAGCCCTGCCCAACATGAAAGCACGAAAAGACTGCTTCGACGAATGGGCACGAGACAAGATGCAGTATCTGAAAGAAGAAAAAGCTAAGCAACAGAAGCGCGACCCAAGAATACCTTACCTAGCCTTCCTCGACCGCCATGCAACACCAAAGCTATACTGGCCCGAATTCCGCCGGAAATACAAGAAAGAGCCCGAAATGAAAGACACCAAGCTCTCGGACAAAGACAAAGAAAAACTCTACCGCGACCACATCAAACGCCTCGCCATGCGGTACTCCGACCTGAAATCCGACCTCTCCACCCTCCTACGAGCACAACCCCTCGCATCCCTCAACCGCTCCACAACAATTGCTACCCTCCCCTCCCCAATCCTCACAGACCTGCGCTACATCTCCCTGCCCCCCTCAACCCGCGACGACCTCATCGAGACATACATCTCCACGCTCCCCGCCGCGCCCGAAGGCGCCGCCGCGAGTGCCGAAGCGGACGCTGAGCGCGCCCGGAAACGCGCTGAGCGGGAGCGCAGGGAACATGCGCTTGCTGAGCGCGAGAGGAGGGTGCAGGCTGAGAAGCGCAAGCAGGAGCGTGACTTGGCGTACGGGAAGGGCCGGTTGAGGGAGGAGGAGGAGGAGATTCAGCGGGCGTTGAGGGTTGGGAAGGAGGGGTTGAAGGGACATTTAGAGACTTAGGTTGGTTGTTGTTGTGAATGGAAGATACCCCGTATGAGATTCTGATTTGCATCGTGTCTATTTTCGTGTTGTGATGTTTGCGAATGAGGTGTTTGATGTGGTTGGACTTCTTTAGTTGATAACGCTATCAACATTTATTGTTTCTCTCCAAACTCGGTTTCGTCCTTTTTTCTATCCTATCTCTCCCTAGATCACGCGCTCCAGCTCCTCGTAAGCGAACCGCACATATCGAGTCTCGAGACAACATACCGAGACAGAACGACAAACGACGAAACAAGATGGCGTGATAACAGCAACGGATACAAAACACCCAACCTCACGTGTAACACATCTAACCACTCACACATGCACGATTCCAATTAGAAACTAGATTACACCATTCAATATAAACCATCCACATCTTCAACACACAACCTACATCATCAAAGCAGCAAACACACCAACAGCGCACGCAACAACACCACCAACCTGCACTCCACTCGCCGCACCAGTGAACTCAGGGACCTTGTAGCCAGTCTGCGTAGGCTTGCTCTGAGCACTCGTCGCGGTTCCGTAGCTCATCGTTGCATTGCTGCTTGCCTGGCCAATGACGGTCGGGTACACGGGTTTGTTCACACCAGCAGAGCCTGTGGGCGCGACGGGCTTGGACGCTGAAATTGCAGCAGTGGGGTAGGGCTTGTTGCTGCCGTTGTAGTCGGTAGGGGTGACGGGCTTGCTGGTGTTGGAGCTCTGGCTTGGATTGGAGTCTGGGTGCTTGATGGAGCTGGCCGAGGCAGATGCGATGCTGGGGTGGGTGGCATAGTATCGGCTCTCTGGGACGGGAATCTTGGTCAGAGTGATGACCTTGGTTGCTGTGACCTTGGTTGTGGAGTCCTCTGAGGTCGACGGCTTACTGGGCTGCACGGGCGTGTATGGGTTGTTGCCGGTGGGCTTGGAAGGGACTGATGAAGTTTCTTCGGTGGGCTTTCCAGATACAGGCGTTGAGGCCTGGCATTTCGAGCACGGAATGGTAACGGTAACGGTCTTGGGTCCCTCGCCGCAGCCCTGAGCGCAATACTTGGTGGTGACCTCGAAACCGGGAGGCGCGTAGTGTGCGTTAGTTGTTGGGTACGGGGCTGGGGTCTGGATTGCAGTGACCTTCGTGGTGATGGTAGTGTATCCGGTGGGGCATACGTCGACATAGGTTGTCTCGTAGGCGGTGGTGGTCTTGTATGAGTCGGAAGACTGCTTATCGCCGTACGAGGGCTTGCTTGAAACGGCAGGGTAAGTGCTGTAGAGTGGCGTGAAGCTGTGAAGCTCAGGGTAGTCGGCGTAGACAGGTGTTGATTTCACGCTGGGCGTTGACGCGGGGTAACTCTCGTACGCAGGGACTGAGCTTGAGACCGGGTAGTCATTCGCATAGACCGAAGCGCTCGAGGAAGCTACGGGATAGTCACTGTACTCAGGAGTCTTGGTGGAAACAATCGGGTAGGTTTCGTAATCAGAAGCCTTGGACGAAGCGACCGGGTACCCGTGACCGTAATCAGGAACCTTGGACGACGGCTCAGGGTATATGGAGGAAGCTACCGAAGAGCCAGAAGACGTATAAGAGGCTTCAGGAGTCTTTGTAGACACAATGGGGTACTCAGAAGCCTTGGATGAAACAGGGGCTTTCGAAGAGACACTGCCATATTCGTAACCATCACCTTCTGGGTAAACAGAGTAGACTGGAGCGGAAGTCGACTCAGGGGAGACGGGAATACGGCTGCTGGACTTGCCGATCGGGTATGAAGTCACATCTGGGTAAGCAGCGCTTGGCGAGGTTCCGCTTGAGTAAATAGAGCTATCATAGGGTGTCTCGGAGGAGTAGGCGACCGACGAGCTGCTGTAAGGTGTCTCGGATGGGTAAACACTGGAGATATCTGAGGATACCGGGTACGAAGAACTGGTCGAAAGGTACACGCTGGAGCTGTCCTGTGGGTAAGGAGTCTCCGAGGCGGACGCGCTGTAGACCGAGGAGGAAATAACTTGCGAGTAGAGTGTTTCGGATGCAGACGGGGTGAAGACTGATGAGGAAGCGTGGTCATAAGACGACTCCGACGCGGATGAGCTGTAGATAGACGAAGAGCCATAAACTTCCGAAGAGATGCTTATGTGGTCGTTAGGGGTCTCAGAGGCCGAGAGGCTGTAGGTCGAAGACGCGACACTGCTCGAGATCTCATGAGGGTACGAGGACGACGCAACAGGAGTCGATGAGGGCTCGTAGATGGAGCTCGATACGTGAGTCGTAGGTGTCGCAGAAGAGTGGACAACAGAGCTGGACTGAGCAGAGCTGCTGTGCGCTACCGAAGAAGAAACATAGGCTGAGGAGGAGGAAGCCTGAACTGAAGAGGAGGAAGCCTGGTCTGAGGAGGAAGAAGCCTGGACTGAAGAGGAAGCCTGGACTGAAGAGGAGGAAGCATATGCCGACGAGCTGGAGATCTGGACAGAGCTGGGGACGGGAGTTGAGCTGGAGACGGGGGTTGAGCTGGAGAGATGCATAGAGCTGGAGAGATGCATAGAGCTGGAGAGATGCACAGAGCTCGAGACAAGAGTAGAGCTAGAGACGCGCACAGTACTGCTGGACGAAGCATGAAGAGTGCTGCTAGGGGCGATCGACGAAGAGCTCGAGATAGCACGCTTGTTGTACGTCTTGAACGAGCTAACACGCCAGTACGCATCCTTGAATACAGCCGGATTCTCAGCAACGTATTTCTTGCAAGAGTCCATCCCGCTGAGACCAGAGTACATGGGGCAGCCTGAGTTGGCGTAGACGTTGCCCGCCCAGTCACCGCAGAAGGTGTTGGTGAAGATGAAGCGCTGGTCCATGAAGCGCTTCTCGATATCGCAGACGCCCTAGAAGTTGGCGTTGGGGGTGCCAAATTCGGAAGTGTCCGGCTCGCTGGTCTGGAGACTCTTGGGAGCGCTGCCGCGGGGGAAGAACCACATCTTGATGCCATCGGCCTGCCATTCAGTAACGTAATAGCTGCCCTCGTTGGCATTGAAGCCGGCGCCGTAGGTGCTAGTGTTGACGTCGTTGACATCGCAGCCCGAAGCACCTGAGGAGCTGTCGAGAGCGCAATCGTAGAGAGATTGCGCCCCAGTCTGTCCCTTACCATCGGTCTTGCATTTGGTGTCGGTATGCAGCACGAACTTGTTGACGGAGTTCTTGTTGACACCCTCGATAATGTCAATCTCTCCTTTTACCGGCCAAGGCTCACGACCAAGAGACCAGAAGGCCGGCCAGGTACCGCAGATACCACCAGGCATGTGCTTGATATCAAGGACGAAAAGACCCTTGTTGTACTCCTTCTTACCCTCAAGACGAACACTCTCGCGGCCTTCGTCTTTGCCCGTGGAGCTGTCTAGCTTGGACTTGTAGTCAACGCCAAAGATAGCATCGCCGTCTTTGTAGCTGATGTAGCCCTGGGACTCGGCCCTTGAGCGATCGACATACCTGTCCAAGTCAGCCGTTGCTTCTTCGGATGTGGGTAGACATACTTGACAAAGCCATTCGTTTTCTCCTCAGTGACGAAGTTGAAAGAGTCGAAGAAGGAAGATCCAGCGTAGGTATCTTGAGCCGTGTATTTTGTGGCAGAAGCGAGTGAAGAGAGAGTGGCGCCAACCCCGAGAAGGAGTGATAGGGAAGGCATTGTGGTATTAGTGTAAAGACTGACTGATTAAGAGTATAGCAAAAAGAGAGGCTGCAGAGTGAGGTTCTACAAGACCGCGCACGAACAAACTGGACGAGTCGTTAGAGAAGAAAACAGCACATAGACGTCTGCCGCAAGGTATATCACTACGCCCCTGACACTCACAGCGTCGAGGCTGTTCTCTGTTTAGCTGAGTGCATCAACGGTGGCTAGGCTGAAGTCCACGTGCAGGTCGAGTCGGTTCTGCAGGGCCGCCCTATACCCAGCTGGGTTTGTTCTTGAAGCTTTGGGAATTCAGCTCGCAGCCACTGCTGCAGGAACGCGTGCTGCACATATTCGATTTACCCAAATCGAACCAGATCTGGTTTAGGTGTTGCCTATCCTTGACGGACATCGCGAGGCGGGATCGCTGAATCATCCACGAGGCGCGGCACAGCTGTCAGAACCGCGCGTGGCTTGAGTTCGCGATAGAAGCCGTAGTGTTGAGTGGTGGATTTGGACGCTAGCCATCTGGTGGCGCTACCCCTGGCCCAGACCGGTGTCCAGGAAGAGCAAAGCTCCAGGAACAGATCTGGACGATGAAAGTGTATTACGGCGCGCGGCTGATGTGGAAATGATTTTTTGTGCGTGGTTTGGTCTTGTTGTGGAAAGGGACTCACTGAAGAAAAGTCGAAAGCTCGCTCTCAGTTCATAGTCGCCGAAAGTGAAAAAAGAACGCCCGAGCAAAAGTTTAAGATTGCTCAAGTGCTTGTGTATGCTTACCTGCAGATACGAGTGAATTGGGTCCGGGGTAGCATCAGGAGTGTGATCCAGGTCTGGGCGCCTAACATCTACACCAACATCTGACACAGCAATCAAAGCATGTCCCTGATATTGACTGCAGGAAACATGATGAAAAAACCGAGGTAGGCGGGAATCCGTCTCGATGAGTTTTCACCTGCCCTTTCCAACAACACATCAGATGCATCTCGTCTCCAGAGATGAGCTGCACGATCCTTCAACGCCAACGCCAACCTCAATTGATGCCTACATCAGTCACGCGGCATGTCTCACTGACCGGTGTCGAGACGCATGCACGAACTCCAGTAGAAGGACCTCACACGAATGTAGCGGCACGGTTCTCAATTTCACCTGCATCACCATCGCTGACTAATCCGCTGCGTAAAGCAAACACTTCCCAACCTCACATTTCCTAACAAAGCAAACACTAAGAAAACCAGTCAACAATTCCACATTTGACCAACTATCTAGCACTTCCCGCCTCCAGCACCTCCCCTAAAGCGCCGAAAACCTGCTCCAAACGCCGACCAACCACAGCAATGACATCATCCCCCTCACCCTCACCACACGCGAACCAACCTCCACCTTGACCAACCCTCCACCACCTTGGCCAATTTAACCCAACCCAACCCGAAACCAAAGCACTTCCCCCACCAAACTCACCATGCCCAACCAAATCTCAACCCCATCCCAGACCGCCTCCTCTCAAAGCGCACGGGACGTACAAGTGCAGGAACACCACGCCAAAGCCAGTGCCTCGGGGGGCTTGAATTTGAATATCCTGGGCGCGCTGTCTGGGGCGTTGAGTTCGAAGAGTAGGAAGACGACGCGTGTGGATGGTGGTGGGGTGAGTGAGAGTGTGGAGGATAGAGAGGATCAAGGTATTTAGATATGTTTTCTTTGCTTTGTTTTGGAGGGTGTTTGCTCTTACTTTTACTCTTACTTTTTTTTAGACTTGGTTGTTTGTTTTATTTGTCTATCTATTTTACTTGTCTGCCTATCTCACTTGCCTACCTATCTTACCTACCTATCTATCTATCTACTTAACAATTCACTTATTTCATTCCCAATCCCCCTTCTCCCCTCTCCCTTCCCCCAACCGCCACCATCCACGCTAACCCACCCAGCAACAGCCAACGCCCTCGCACGCGGCCAAGGGAGTGTGTACGCAGCGGCAGAAGCGGAAGAAAGTGGGAGGAGTGTGAAAGCGAGGGAAGGCGGGAAGAGAGTGGATCATTTGGGGATTGAGGGGTGAATTAATGGGATGTTGAGGGAGATGGGTGATGTGATGTAATGTAATGCGATACGATGGGATACGATATGAGTGTGTTTGTGTGTGTGATGGGTATCATTAACTCTCTACTACATCTACATCTACATCTCCGTCTCCGTCTCCATCTCCAATTACATACCGCGAAAAGCATTCCCGCTAGCGCTGCGGATATTCTTCTCTTTCCGCCTGTCGTGGCGCTGCCCTGCCTGCTCGGTGGATTTCTTCTTCTTCTGCTTGGGCACAAAGGTGATTTCGCGCTCGCCGACAACGGTCGTGGTGCTGGTTTTGGGCGTGCGGTCTTTGAGCTTGGAGACGCGCGAGCCGAAGGTCTTGTCGGCTTTGGGGGCGTACTTTTTGGTGGACGAGGACGAGACGAGCATTTGCGGTCCCTTTTGCTGGAGCATCGGGTTGTTGTGCCCGGCTTTGCGGTACGAGGACGAGGAGATGCGGGTGTCGGCGGGGACTTTGCGGACGGGCCGTTCTTCTGCGTCGGAGGCGTCGGAGTCGGACGTGTCGGAGCCGTGGCGTGACTCGAGATCTTCTTGCTCGGCAGCGGTGAGGCCCTTGGGGATCTTGGTGCTGGGGTTGATGGCCTGGAACTCGTGCGACTGCTCGTCGACTTGGAAGTCTTCGTCCTCGAAAAGGCGGGCGAAACGCGCGTCGCCGAGCAGACCGGCAGGCTTCTCGGGCGCCTTGACAGCGGGCGCGGCATCGAGCATGTCGTCGTCGCCGCCCTTCTTGAGAACGCGCTTGGCACGTCTCCTCTCCTTCTCCTCTTCCCGTGCCTGCATCTTCTCGGCCAGGGCCCTGTTGACCTTGACGGCGACCTTTTTGTTGCCGCGGATCCTGCTCTCGCGCTCCTTGTTGATCTTCTCGGCGATGCTCTTCTCGCGCTGCTCCTGCCACATGTCGGGGTTCGAGATGAGCTTGGCCTCCTCGTACAGCTTCTGGGCGACAAAGTAGCCATGCATATACGGGCGCAGCAGGCTGGTGGTGCCGATGAGGTGGTCGAGGTTGAGCGTCTTGAGCTGGGCTGTGGTCAGAAACTTGAAGTTGTCGTAGACTTCGCCGGTGGCGCCAGCACCAAAGGCGTTGGGGTCGTTGGGGTCTTCGGCCATTTCTTCGACGATGTTGTCGAGGAAGGCGCACCACTTGGGGGCGGGGCCGAGCTGGGGGATGAAGAACGAGTGCTGCTGTTTGCCTTCGTTGGCGGTCAGGAGCATGCCGCTGTCCTTGACCCACTCGACATGGTTGAGGTCGACGGCGGGCTCGACCGAGGTCCACGGGGTGCCGTTTTGGGGGTCCCAGATCTTGATGATGCGCTTGTCGGCTGTGAGGATCTTGGGCTCGGTGACCTGGCCGCGAGAGGAGGTGTTGGACTCGAGGTAGATGATGTTCTTGACGGCGAAGCCGTATCCCTGGTCCTTCTTGAGCAGCGGCGTGGGCGAGCGCAGGTCGTAGAGGTGGACCAGGCCGTTGGAGTTGCCGACGGCGAGATTCAGGCCTGAGCGAGGGAAAGTGAGTGCTGTGACCTCGGAGCGCCCCTCGAAGGTGTCCTGCGGAGCTGACAGGATGCCGACCCTGTTGCGCGACCTCGAGTCCCAGAACTCGACGGTGCCCAGCGATGTGCCAAAGGCGAGGAGGTTGTGGCTATCTTCAGCGATGGCGGCCGTGTTGACAGCGCCAGCCTCGACGCCGCCTTGCAGCGAGCCTGGGGCGGCGGTCAAGAGGTCGTCGCCGCCCACATCGATCTCGTAGCTGCGCATGAAACGCCCAACCTCGAGGTTCAGACGAAAAGCCTCGCCCAGGCCGTCTGCGTTGACACCGACGGCAGGCACCAGACACTCGGCGGAACGCTTGTCGTAGAGCAGGTCGCGGCCATAGCGGGGTATGCGGGTTGCGTGGTGGACGCCGCCGCCGGTGTGGAACTCGATTACGCGGTCGGCCTGCAGGTGGACGCTCTTGGTGTAGTCGGAGGAGAGGATGCGGAAGGTCTCGTTGAGGGTGTTTGTGTGGCGGGCAAAGGATAGCGAGAGGTGGGGGAGGTAGTGGGCGTGGATCTGGGGCTGCGGGGGTCAGTGGTGGTAGTAATAGTGGTGGTAGTAATAGTGGTGGTAGTAATAGTAATACTAGTCTAATTAAAAGAAGTCAAAGTACAGATTAAAAAAAAAGTGGTCCTATAACGGGTCGAGTTTAGAGTGTTCTAAGTATG
>SATY01000417.1:0-29147 GCA_004335155.1 Ascochyta viciae
TTCTCTCTATTACAAATCAGAAGATTCCAGAATAGCTATTACTAATAGATGCTTAGAAATCCAAAGTAGATTTCTAAGCAGATTGCGTAGGCAATTACGTAACCTACTAGCAGATTATGTATATGTACACGTAACTGTTGCAACGTCACTAAACGCTAGATCTACTTACTAGAAGCTTAGCTTACCTAGATCTACCCTAACCAAGGTTAGGCCAACTTACTAATAGATTTAAATCTCTCCTCGCTTATGCTATGTATACAACAAGTAGATTGTCTATATTAGGTATTCTAAGCAATTAGCTAATAGGAGCACAGGACGCTTAATAAGCATATAAATAGTAACCTAAGTAGGCACCTACATATAAATCAATAATCTATCTCCTAGTTATTCCTAAGCTCGTTATCTAATAATAGTAACCTACTAGTAAAGGCAACGTGTCCTTAAGCTATTTATAGTAAGAAAGCTAACTCTAGATCTAGTAAAGCTATTGCTATAATAAGCACAGCTTTCTAACGCTCTCTATTTAGGCATTCTCTAGATAGTACTTTACTAGATTAGGTAAGAGCTAAATCTAATTAGGAAAGTACCTGTATTTAGGCTTAATATATATATATTTAGGCTAAATAGCTTAAGTTCCCTTTTTAGGTAATAACTATTCCTAAAAAGGAAACTATCTAATAAAGATTAAAAGAATAAAGTCTTATAACTTTATAATAACTTCTTGCGTTTAGCTCTATAAGCTAAGAAGTTATTACAGATTTCTATTACAGGCTTAGAAATCTAGCACACTGCTAATAGATATACTAAATTTAAGTACTTATAACATAATAATCTCTAGTAGCACACAGACCTCTGCGCGCGTATTAACTAATTTAACTATTAATAAATCCTACTTTTACCTTCTTCTACTTATAAGTATACTCTCCTCCTATAACTACACTACTATAGACAACTACACTACAACAACTCTTCTACAGCAAGGCTAACCTAAAGCAGAGGTAATCCTAGAACTAGCAGCAAAGCACCTAGAAAATACCTTGCTACTTAGACTGCCTATAAGGCGCCTACTGCAACACCTACAATTATTAAAGCTAAGCGCTGTAATAAGGCTAGTAGTAAGTTATTACAGTCTTTTATTATATTTAGTTACTAATCCTACTATAGCAATTGCGCTTTAAGAAATCTATTGATACTAGAAGTCTACTAACATAATTATTTCTAAGTTAGTATTCTTACGCCTAGTTCATAAAATTGTAATAGACTTTAAGAATAATTTGCAGTTTAAACCTATAGCCCTAGAGGCTGTTTAAGAAGCTATAGGATCTTTTCTTATTAGTATCTTTAAAGGTATGTAAAAGCTCTACACTAGGAAAATATAGCTAATATAAATAGATATTAACTTAAATGCTATTTATGCTAAGTAGGTAACTATAATAAGCAAGGACGTAACTCTAGCTAGGTAATACTATAAAAAGCTTCTTGCTAGAATTCTCTAATTAGTTTATGCTTATATGCAGGTATTCTAGGTTCTTATACAATTAGATTATTTAATATACACACTTGCATATAATCTATTATTACTTCTATAATAAATATATATAATAAATCTTTAAACCCTATACTTTAAATTAGAAGTAAGGAAGCAGCTTCTTAGATATATATATACTATTATATAATGTACTTAACCTCTACTACTAGTCTATATAGCTTCTACTCTACTTCTACTACTAGTCTATGCAGCTCCTACTCTACACCTACCTCTACTATATATAGACCTTACTCTACACCTACTTCTACTATATATAGACTCTGCTCTATACCTACTTCTACTATATGTAGACCCTACCTAACCCTAACCCTCTTAGCAGGAGGTTAGCGTAGGTAGAGGCTAGATAGGGCTAGAGTACCTTACGTAATGTACTTAACCCCTACCTAGGCTGTACTTATTTGCTAGCCTAGTGCTACTTATAGTAGAACTCTTACTACTACTATTATTCTTATTGCCTCTTGCAGCGTTAGCAATATCCTTAATAAGTATTTAGGCAAAGTCCTTATGTCTAGAAACAGGAGAGAGCTTATACTGCTTATAGAGGTTAGTTTTAAAGTTAATAAAGCGCGTAAGCAGCGCTAAGTTAATAGCAAGCTATATTAAGTAAGAAATTAGCAAATACTTAGGAAATAGGTAAGAAAAGAGAGAAATAACTTACTAGAGTCTTAACTTAGACTACTATTATCTTAGTAGTAATAGCAGTACAATCTGCAAAGACTATAGTAGTAGAGAGATAAGCTTTAACCTTATTACCCTTGTTTTTGTACTTAGACTACTTAGTCTTATAACTAGTAGTAGACAAGCAAGTGTTAGGCTAAGATGCAAGGTAAGTATAATAAAAGAGGTTCTTGCACTTCTTAAGGTCTACTTAAATAGGCTTAACAACTTTTAGAAGTCTTATAGAGTTGCTTTTACTAAACTATAAGAATATATAGTACTTATTTAGAGTCTTCTAGCACTTGCGCAGGGCCTAGTAGATAATTAGCTAAAACAAAATACTAAGATAAGAAATAAGAACTTACTTTATAGTAGCAAGCGTAGTTAAGAATGTAGTTAGCGTAGCTAGTAGAGTAGCTACTAGCAGTAAAGGTATAGACCTAGCTAGCTAGCGCGCAGTTAATGTAGATTTTAGAATCTTTAAAGCTACTAGTGTGTTAAGTATATAGAGACTACTTACTCTAAGCCTTAGCCTACTTATTAGTTAGAGGATTATTAAAGGTATTCTTAATCTTATTATTATTAAAGATAATGTTACCTACTGTAAGCTTTGCCTTCTTAACTAAGCAAGTTGTAGAGGGGGTAGAATCTGCAGAAACACTACTATAGGCCTAAACAGAGTAAAAGAGTTAGTAAATAAGTAAACTATAAGTAAGAATATAGAAACTTATCTACTTGCCTTACGCCTTCTTAGTAAAGAAATGCAAGGTAGTTAGAGATCTAGAAGGCACTATAGTTAAGTAGAGTAGAGCAAGGCAGTAGATAATAGAGTAGTAGTAGAGTTGTAAGAAAAAGGCGCGTAGACTTAGAAGGTAGTGCAATAAAGAATACAGAAAGTATAGAATAAGTAATAGAGTTGTTTTAACTAAGGTGCGTATTAATAAATAGAAACTAAGTAAGGGCGTACTATAATAGGCTAGGCCTAGGTGCTAGCTTCTTAGTGTATACTGCCTTAGCACTACTCTAGCTTATACTTACACTACTATAGCAGTACTCTAGCTTATACTTTGTAGCATAGACTAGAGCTCCACTATAGAGCTAACATATTTAAAACAAGGTTATAAAAACTCTATAACCTCTATTCTAGAGGTTGATCTCTATTAAATCTACGCTGGCAAATGGGTACGGCGTACCACGGGGTATGGTAGGGGTAGGGTAGAGGCTGCACAGACCAGTAGTAGGAGCAGGGTAGGGGCCGCATAGGCCAGGAGTAGGTGTAGGGTAGGGGCCACACGGGCCAGGGGTAGGTGTAGGGTAGGGGCCGCACAGGCTAGTAGTAGGGGTAGGGTAAGGTAGGGGGTACCTAAGGGTCACCCAACTGTGATAATTATATGTGATATCACTCGGATCTCTTGGATCTCTCTCAGATCTCTCTTAGATCCCTCGGATCTCTCGGATGAGATGAGAATTAATCTGATCTAACTGGCTGGATCTCTCTTAGATCTCTTAGATCTCTTAGATGAGTTAGATTCTCTATCACCTAATGTACTCTACACCTACTACTAGTCTGTGCAGCCTTTATCCTGCCCTTACTCCTGCTATATGTGGAGCCTGCTCTACACCTACCTTTACTATATATAGACCTTGCTCTACACCTACCCCTACTATATGTAGACCCTACCTAACCCTAACCTACTTAGCAGGAGGTTAGCATGGGTAGGGGCTAGGTAGGGCTAGAGTACCTTACGTGACGTACCTAACCCCTACCTAGACCGTACCTATTTGCTAGCCTAATTAAATCTATCTTGTATTTTACTAGCAAATTCCCTTAGAGGTTAGCTCCTTACAGTTCTTAGCTACTAAGTATAAGTACTAGACCTTCTAGTAGTAATAGCACATTCTAGCTTATATTAACTATTATTACCTGTAGCTCTGCCTTAGCTTTCTGCTAGCTTAGCTAAACCTAAGATCTGTGTAGATCTAGTCTGTTACCTAGACTTAAACCTACAACGCTTTAAGCATTAGAGTAATTATTATGTTAGAACTAGACTTTGCCTACCTAGCTATAGTAGCTAAAAGGTACAAATAATTACTCTAATAGTAATAACGTAGCTAGAACAGTACTTATTGCTAACTACCTTAGCCCTGGCTTTGCTACTCGTAATAGAAAGTAGTAGAGTAAAGTTTAATTTACTTTAAAGCTTATAATTCTATTTTGTTTATTATAATATTAAATTCAAAAGATTTTTCTAATTCTAAGAATTAATTAAGTATAGATATAGTAATTAGAATGCACACTTTTAGAGGCTCTTTTACTAGAATAAAAGTTGCGCACTAATAAGAAATAAGCTAAAGTTTCCTAGATGCTTAGTACTACCTAGCAGAAACACTAGCTACTAAGCAGCTAATTTTATAATAAGTCTATCCAAGATTATTATTAGCTCCCTAGTGTTTAGCTACCTCTAGTGTTTAGCTACCTAACACAACGTGTTACTTTGTTTTCAACGCTCTATACTCTTAACGCTACGCTATTAAAATAGATCCCTATAAAGTGACTATACAATCCGCTATTGCTAATCTTAATTCTAGTGTTTTTACAAGCTAATAGCAGGCTGCTAAGGCCTATGGCGTCCCTTAATTAACAATCTAAGAGCGCCTTAACAGTTGCCAACCTAACGCAATAGCTTATTATTAACAGCAGCAATTAACTCTAGAACAAGAGCAATTTCTAGTAAATTAGACACTTAAAGAGGACTTATATGCACAGCTACCCTCCTATCTATATATATAAGAAATAGCTACCTTTATCCTCTATATAAATAGTAACTACAAGCTACTTAGGTATAAATAGGTAACCTATTTTATTATATATAACCTACGCGTTGCCTCTATAGTTAGCTAAGAGATTAATAGTGTAAGGACTATAGCAGCTAACTATAAGACTATACGCGTGTTTCTAGAGTTGTTTAAGTATATACAGATTAAGCTAGGTATACAATATAAGAATATATAGAACATAGATAAGACTAGAATATACCTTAGAGTATATAGGAACTCCTATGTAGTTGCTAGCTTATTAAAGAAGAAGGCTTATGTTAAATCCTTAGAGGATTATAAGTAAGTGTCTATTATTAAGTCTATCTTAGCTATTAGCAAGAAGCTTTAATGCCTAGTTATCTTTAAAGGTAAGCATCTACAATCTATATAGTTTCTAGTATAAGAGGTACCTAATTAGCTCTATACAACGTTAGAGAATAGATGAACATTAAATACTATTAGATTTAAGTAGCTAAAGTAGATTTTTCTGCCTTAAACTACACCTTAACCTAGCTTGTCACAAGTAAAGTGGCAAGAAGCTAATAAGTACTGTTCTAGCCACGTTATTACTATTAGAGTGATTATTTGTACCTTTTTAGCTGCTATGGCTAGGTAGGCAGAGTCTAGTCCTAACATAATAATCACTCTAATGCCTAAAGCGTTGTAGGTTTGAGTCTAGGTGACGCCTCTAGTCACGTAGCAGACTAGATCTACACAGATCTTAGGTCCAGCTAAGCTAGCAGGAAGCCGAGGCAGGGCCACAAGGCAGAGCCACGGGTAACAAAGTTAACATAAGCCAATGTACTGTAAGCTAGAATGTGCTATTGCTGCTAGAAGGTCTAGTACTTATCCTTAGTGCCTAAGGACAGGCACCTAAGGGGGGGCTATTGTTACAAGTGAAGTGGCAAGAAGCTAATAAGTACTATTCTAGCTATGTTATTACTATTAGAGTGATTATTTGTACCTTTTTAGCTGCTATAGCTAGGTAGGCAGAGTCTAGTCCTAACATAGCTACTAGTAGCTACTTATACTAGATAGCTATAGCTCTTATATCCTAATAGACTTTATATAGCTCTGTAAGCAGAGCAAGATCTATCTCTTATACCTCTTACCTTATGCGTTATATGTCCTCTAGTTACTAGATTTAGCTCTATTTTTAGTACTTAAATCTTGTTACTATAGCAGGATCTAAGCCCTTTTAGCACTTAATAATATAGTACCTATTAAGAAAGAGCACTTTGTCACATTATATAATAAGGCAAGAGATAAGGGACTATCTAAGAGAGTTATATAAGCTAGGTAGAAGGCTACTAGCCTCTGCTTATATAACCTAGACCTTGTACTACTCTTATCTTAAGTATTAGGCCAGCCTATTACTTCTCTACTATCTACTTAAGCCTTAGATAACATGTTTGCTATACCTTAGAGCTTACAAGCCTTGTACAAAGCTTAGCAGCTTATTCTATTAGAATCTTATTTATAGAGCACACGCCTAATGCTTAGCAAGATAAGCAAGGCTATTGCTAGAGCTAACACCTGCGCAGCTTAGCTAGAATCTAAAAATTAACGCCTTAAGTATTAATTAGATAGTGCTACTATTACTTACTTAAGAAAGCAAGTTTAAGTTAATCTAAATAAGCACTATAGCAACGTTAAGGCGATTAAGGCTGCTATAGATTAGGTAGCAGCATTACAAGCTAAGTAGGCATTATAGCAAAGAGAAGATAAAGCTAAAAAGGCAGTAGCAGCAGTAGCAGCTCTTACGCTTTAGTCTATGTGTATAGAGTGGCAATTGTAATTGTTGTTGTTGAAAAATTATGACTCAAAATAGTGAAGCTTACTTGGGTGAGGTGGCTGAACACTAGGGGTGGCCGAACACTAGGGGGCCGATCTTAAGGCCTCGCACCTAGGGTCGACTTCTTACGTATTACTTAACTAGTTTTTGTTAAGTATTGTCTAGGCAAAATTGCTTCTCTTTAGAGGTTAAACGTCTTCTTCAACTTTGGCTTGTGGGTAGTGTGTCTGCACCAGCGAAGCGTCTATCTCGGTATGCTTGCCTAGAGCGTGCGAAGGCATGGCCATGATAGGCACCTAAACGGCACGTCGGGTGAATCCGCAGATCAGCCGCAGCATGACCTGACTCGCTTTGATCTCAACATATATTGTTCAAAGCGTTAGATTGGCTTGCTGCGTATATGTACTATAGTAGCTGCTATAAGGAGTGCAGGTGGGTCGCGCACGGTGGCGTGTAATCAACTCTCTACGTGTTGAAACTTTCACAGGTTTGCACAGAGTAGACATTGACGGAAACCGGCTTAGCTCATTCTAATTGGCCTAAATAGACAATAGCTAATCTTGGGGTACGTACCAAAAGCCCGTCATTCGCTTACCTATGCTACCTATCATTGCACAGTACAAGCAGATGTACGCCCCGGTGCCGACTTGGCACGACTGAGCGACACACAGTTTTCTTCAGGGATTTGCAAATCTTGACCGAAAACAACCCAGCTCAGATGAATTAAGGTTATACATTCTAGGCGCGTGCTCTTCAACGATCGGGGGTCCTGAGCAGCGCCACCAAGGTCTGCACAAAAAACTTCCTCGAGTCAGCGTCATGGCCTCAATCTTGCCGAAGACCGGGACCTCGTGGAAGTTGGATCTGTATACCAAACTTGGAGACCTACTCTTACAACCCGTAGTGTAATGCTGATATTCCAAGAAATTGTGCATCGCTAATAAGACAGCGAGAACTTGTTCGGTTGCTCTTCTTTCCCAGAAAGAGCCAACAGGTCCGTGACAGTGTTTTTCTGGGGAATCTGGCAGCCCCACAGCGGCTCAGAAGCACCAACTGCACGATCACGAATCGAACCCAGGCGTCCTGCAAAGGGGGTTCGTCACTGCTGCACGCACGTTTACGTGTGCCTTTATGATCTGATCTGTACCCTTAGCGGCCCAGCTCCCGTTCTACTGATACTGAACACCTGACTTCCGGAGTGCACTCCTCCGAGCTTCATAGCTATGTCCATATATCACACCAGAACATGCGGTCTAACTTCTCCATATGGGTGGCCGTGTCACTATGGCGTTTCCTTGCCGTTAGTCACGCTCAAACGAACAATTTTGGTTCGTTGCCAAGCTGCGCAGTACGTACCCATATCCAATGATCCTCCATAACCCTGTATCTGACGCTGACAATGTGTTTTCAGCATAATTGCATGGAAGACACATTTAGGGACACAATGTGTCATCCGCTTTTGTCTTCAGACTTATCCTGTGCGTGTCACAATACAGCTCTACTAGAAAAAGTCCGAGTTTGCGCCACTGTGTCATGTGGTCGTAAGGATGAACTGACAGCACTCAACATTACCTTCAAGGTGGGCAGCGATAAGCCGATTCCCGACAAGTCCAAAAGTTACAGATTGATCATCTTGGCCTTTTACACTTTGGCTGTTATCGCTATGGCGGCGCAGTGGATCGTACGATTTACAGTAGGGCGTCTGCAATGGCTTGATGATGGTAACATGGTCATGGTCTTGGCTCTGGATACTGTATTGTTCGCTACGTGCTACAAGATGTCTTTCACAGGACTGGGGCTCAATATGTGGAACGTCCCTTTCTCAGGCATAACTACAACGCTTTTGGTGAGGTGTTGCTCATGATATCATCGGAATTCGGCTAATTTTGATCACAGTATTTTTAGGTCAGTGAAATTATATATTTCACTACTCTCAGCTTCATCAAAATGTCCTTTTTGCTATTCTACCTCCAGATCTTTCCAGAAAAGCGTTTCAGGCGCATAGTATGGATAGTTGTCTACTTTCAGGTTGCGTCAATGATTGCATTTGGTTTCGCTGCGACATTCGTCTGTACGCCAGTCAGCTTTGCTTGGAAGCAGTGGGATGGAGAGCACACCGGAAAGTGCATCAATAACAACTCGCTGGCCTTCACACATGCTGCACACAGCATCTTCGTTGACTTTGTCACCCTGTCGCTACCAATCACGCAGATTTGGAAATTGCACCTAGGGATGAAAAAGAAGATTGGTGTACTGCTAATGTTCAGTGTTGGAGCATTGTAAGTCACAATCCGTTCCCCTACATGCTTCTTATTCACCGATTGCAACAGTGTTACTGTGGTTTCGATGCTTCGTTTACGCTCCCTTGCACACTTTGCAAACACGACAGACATGACGTGGGGTTATCTTGAAGCTAACCTCTGGTCAGTGATAGAATGCCAGGTCGGTATAATCTGTACCTGCATGCCGTCCATTCGTCTCGGCCTCACGCCTTTCTTCCCCAAGAGAATGGGTAGCACGAACCAATCCACCGCAAAGGACACAGTAGGACCTTCTGGAAGGGGTCAAGGACTGCATACATTCAGCGGACTCACTGCGAATGAAATAAACGTACAGACCACTTTCTGGGTAAGCCATACGAAGAAGCCACATACAAACGAGGATGAAAGGAGCTTTGTCCAGTTGGTGGAGATTGACGGTGATTCGAAGAGCGCGAAAAGTTCGGCGAGCTAAAAGGGCAATGAGCAACAAAGCTCTGGATGGATGTATTCAAATGTTTCGCATTGTAGCCTTCCCCAATCAATTGTGGCAGTACACTGAAGTTGCTCAACCTTGATAGTTTTAGACGGTACGCACCCCGCACCAATATGCAAACCACTTAATTTCGATGTTCCTCTCACAAGATCTGCCTCCACCTCTCTGTGTCTAAGGTCTCTGCCGCCGCCCTGTGCCCATTAATACCGGCGAAGACGCAACTTGATCTTGACAATGAAGTACCCGGATTTTTTTCTACCCTGCTCTGATAACTCGCCACACAAATAGGCATTTGTTACAGATTGTCTTTAAACCAGGCTCCAAGTTCATGCTGATTGTGAGCTAAGCCCTTGCATGAGTGGCCGCCTAGAGATGTGCTATGAAAAGTCATATTGTCAGCAATAGATGTTCAAGTACTACCGGGGAGCCAAACTTGCCTATGCGCTGAATGCTCACAAAACAGCACCATGCCCCTGAGGAGCTCGCAACTGACTGCTGGAATCAATCGGGAAAATTTGCACTGAAACCAATTGCCCCTTGGGTCGATAAGGGTACGGGCTTGGCTAATATTTATTTGCTGCTGTGGGTTCCAGCACCGTGTACGACAACAATTTGTGAAGACGTCATAAAGCTTAGTAGCATGCGTAGAACTTTTCACAATACATTGGCTTTTCATGAGCGAAGAATCCCATAGATTGGCTCCCTACAGTGCCTCGCTAAGGACGCTCTGGAAGCAACAACTTTACAGCATGCAGTCCAGGACCGTGTTGTTCAATCGAGATGTTCCCAATACCTTTTGAATCGTGGTCAGGGCTGTCTCGTTCACTTGCAAGCAGTATAGATAGAAAGAATGGCCACTCACTCGACCCCGTCTTTCCAGTTTCCCTTGCACAAGAGACAATCCTTCACACAGATCAGCATGCAGTTTACGGTTGCAAGTGTCAACCCGTGAACTTAAAGCACTTCAAATTAGATGCCAAAAACGATATTTCACAAGCTCTTTGCGACTGCTTCCAATGATTCTTTGAAGATGTCACACGCCTGAGTCATCTCATCTTCACTGATTGTAAGCGGTGGTATGAACCTCAGAACATCGAAAACCGATGTGCTGAGAAGAAGCATGTCCCGCTTGATGCACTCTTGAACCACCTTTGGTGCAATTTGCGACTGGGCACTTGTCTCTCGCGATGCAGAGTTCGAAGAGCCACGTTGAAGCTCTGAGTTTGCAAATTGAACACCGACCATCAGTCCCTTTCCACGTACATCTTCAATCAGGTTGCCGGCCTTGGTACCTGATGACTTCAACTCCCTGAGGAAAGTAAAAATTTGTTGGGAGCGCGCGGCAACGTTATCGAGGATCTTCTCTTCACGGAACGCCTCAATAACCGCCTTGGCAGCGGCGCAAGCAACAGCGTTCCCAGCATATGTACCACCCATTGACCCCGGCTTCTGCAAATCCATGAGATCCTTTGAGCTTGCAATACCAGAGAGCGGAAAGCCATTAGCGATACCCTTGGCAAAGATAAGAATGTCAGGCCGCACACCAGACTCCTCTACAAAGAACATATGCCCTGTACGACCCATGCCAGACTGCACTTCATCGGCGATGAGGAGGATTTTGTTCTCGTCACAGATCTTCCTTAGGCCGTGCAAGAACTCTGGAGGCGCAGGGACATAGCCACCTTCGCCGAGGACAGGTTCAAGGATGATGGCGGCGGTGTCCGAGGGTGAAGTCTGCTGCTGCAGTGTGAGCTTTACCTGGAGCAGCGCCTGGTTGACGAGCTCATCAGTAGGAGTGCTTGGCGTAGCGCCGCCAAACTGGCTATAATAAGGAAATGCGGTCGCAAAGACACCACCCATCAACGGTCCGTGGCCCTCGCCGTAGATGGTCTTGGACCGTGTCATTGAGGCCGTTGCGTTTGTGCGGCCATGGTAAGAGCCTTGCATGACGATGATATTGGGCTTCTTGGTAGCACCGCGAGCCAACTTCACCGCTGCTTCAACTGCTTCTGCGCCAGAATTCCAAAGGAAGACTGTGTCGAGAGATTTGTGCGGGAGGATAGGGATCATCTCCTTCAGAAGTGCAATCTGTGCAGAGCTGAAGCCAATATTGACTTGAGCGTGGGTGATCTTGCTGCATTGTGCGGCGGCAGCAGCGCTGACTTTGGGATGGCAGTGACCGAGGTTCACAACGCCAATGCCAGCTGTCATGTCAAGCAGCTTGACGCCTTTATCGGTGGTGATGAATGTGCCCTTGCCTTCTTCAAAAACATGCTTTGTGAGGCGCCCGATGCCTTTCGCAATGTGTTGCTCGCCAAAAGCTGCATTATCGACGTCGGAGGAAGTTGATCGTGTCGAAGAGAAAGATCGTAGGGAGCTTCGAGTGATGGGGCGTGTGACAACGGGCCCAACGGCGCGCATAGCCGATGAAGAGCCCCTCTGCAGCATTGTCGGCGATTATAGTCGTAAAGATGCAGAAAATGCTGGAGGGAAAGGAGGGGACCAGCGACGTGCGGTAATGTTGACGCAGAAGTCGGACTGACGTAGACAGCGGGTTTAACATTGGATTTCAAGGTAGGTTTATCGATAAGGACGCGCCCTTAACGCGTCTGACGCCACAGACGCCACAACCAGTCATGTACGCAATCCAAGCAGCATCTAGCTAGTTAGATCTTCTCCTAAGACCCTGCCTGCAGACCTACTTCTAAATTAGGAGTAGGCAAAATCTAAAATTCTAAGTTATTTGTCTTTAAAGCACTTTTAAAGGCTAAAACTTAGTAGAAATATGTTAAAATTCTGTAAGTAATAAAACTTTTAGGTTTTTTTTGCTTAGATTTAACCTTTAACTCTTGAAGAGGGCTGTAAATAAGTTTGTTAGTGTTAAAGATAGTAACTTAAGGGGGGCGCACGACAACAATTATTAGGGCGCAGGTTAACATCTCCTGACCTCGGTGTTTCACCTGTTCTAACGTTATTGAAATTCGGTGATGTGAGAAGAGACGAAAAATTGTCTTGCTACTCCATTGTTATGCCGCGACGTCTTGAGTCCAGCCAGATGAAGAAACACAAAGTTCTTGTCAGGCACGTCTCGATGGACCCAGGTTAATTAAAACTCACATAAATCTAGCTTTTTTGGACAAGCACAAACTAGTGTTTTCGCTGTCTTTACTCGAGTGAGCCTTAAGAGGGAATCAGCTGTGGCTGAAGCCTCAACTAACAGCGAGATACGAAAGAGTGCTGATAGAGAAGCTGTAGCACCAATTTTTCTGAGCATTGAACATCGTGAGGATCAACGAAAGCAGGCCAACACAGAGTCTTGACGCATCCCGGCGTTCTTCCTACGCCAAAATGTGGCTACCTAGTGGCACCTGAATGACTGGCTGCATTATGAAGACGACCATGACAGCTGAAAATCTGCGTTTTTGTCAACACTGTGCTTCAAGATTTTCGCACGTCGTCACTGGGTGTACATAGCGGTGCTAGCGTATCATATCGGTTCTCGAGCTCATTTCCTGCGTGAGGAAGATCGACCCTGAAGCGCAGTATTGCAAAGCCAGTAATGCAAAGGAGCGGATCGCGGGTACTCGACAGCTGTACAAGCACCATGATTGCGACGACAGGTATCAAGCACGCGGTAATCGTCGAAAGGCTCGAAGTTGGGCGCAATGCTGCACCTTCGGACATGCACTCCACTGTATCGCGCTCCCTCAACTCCTTGCTTTTTGTTCGCCTCTTCTGTTGGGCTTCTTCGTCGGTTAGTATGTTCTCTTTCCATCTACCACACGTATCTGTGACTTTCCACCAGAACGGGACCATAAATTGAAACATCCATCGGGTAAGACCGTCAGTCTTGGATGCCGGGTAAGTATCTGCAAGGTCAAGATCTGCTCTAGGGGGGCCTTTGCCCATACAAACGCGCTGAGGACAGTCCGAAGATCGCTGGTAGGTTCGATGCTGTCCAGATCGTTCCATGTCTCGGCAGGGCCAGCCGAGTCTGATATTCGGCTGTTTGATGCAGTAAGGAGCCAATGTCCATGGGAGCGTATATTGTGCTCTTCAGGATCGGATGGGGTAGAGACGTTGGAGAACTGTAACAGTGCTTCTTCTGTCAGCGTTGTGAGTTACGCACCAAAACAACCTCAAATCTGATCAGGTGTATTGTCAACCAACTTGCTGTATTCCTGCAGGAGAATTCGCAATTTGAGCGGCAGTTTGTATTAGTCAGGACTGGCGCCACCCACGATCCTATCGTAACGCTTGGCATTGAGCGTTACCTGTCCTTTCTCTTAACTTATCTGGCTACCCAACATCCCTATCTCCACCTGATAGTACAGTGAGTTCTTCACATTAAGTTTTCTGAAGCGAGGGAAGGCCGTGAAGGCAGGTACTTCGGACATGATCTTCGCGAGTTGTGGCCAGCCTCGGCGATCTTTCTTTTCTGGACGTTCGCGTTCAGCATAGCCTATGTTGGGCGTATCTTCAGGCATCGAGCTCTGAGACCCTGAGGTTTGAATCTCTGAGGGAAAACGTAGCTCCCCATGGTCATTGAGTCTTTCTTCTGGGTTAGGTGGATTTGTTGAATCATATGCAGTAGACTCGTCGGAGTGCCAGCTCGTTGTTGACTCTCATCGGGACTCCATCTCGACAAGTTTCGTTTCGAATGGACGAAGGACAAGGGATGGTACTCTTTGCTGATGTTCCGCCTGTCTTTACTTAATACAGCCGCAGAGATGATGCGATGAGTCGGTCAGCGTTCCGGCCTCTGCAAGATCGCTCGGCTGATGCATGTAGTGTGCAGAGAGAGGGATTTGCAGATGCAGCTGCACGCCAATGTAAGGTCTGGCCTCTAACAACCCAATCAGCCAAAGGCGACTTGAAGTTAAATTTCGGACCACCAGTTAATCAGTCGAACTGACCATTTACCTGCCATCGCCAGTCCCAGCGAACAAGAGCGATGTTCAGGCTCTTATAGAAAGGGCCCAGTACGAATGTCAGGTTCGCTGCAAGATGGCTGGGCAGAAGAGCTGGATGGTGGAGCTAGGAAAAGACGCCCAATTCGCCCCAAGTAAGCTTCGCGGAGCCCCTGAATATCACCATATCTTACTTACACTGACAACCTCTTTCAGCCACGAGTCCAAAACGGTGCTGGGATCATAGGTGGTAAACAACTATCTACAATCGGAAAACCATTTTGTCAGCTGCTACTCTGCGACCACAAACTGCCAGACCATTCAACTAATATTTCTGACCAAAAACGGCTGCGCACGCATCCGAGAAATATCTTTCGGGGCGAATGTTGTGACTAAATCCTGCACATGATCATCACTATTGAAGTACTCCGGGGGCCACATCCGCGCTTGAGTTCTCGCGCTTTCCCCTTGTTTGACCATAGGACATTCCTTTCCCATGTTATTTTTCTGTCTCACTCTATTTCTGAGAGATTCGTTTGCCACATACGTTTCGTACCATGATGGCCGAGAAAGAAACACGTATTAAGCTCCCTGACTTGCGCCTGTTCACAGCTGATCCTAGTAGTATTAATAGCCTACAGATTCAAGTATCATGTCAGGCTTAACAGATCAACACCTTGCAGATCCTCCTGAAGATTCGTCCAAGGGCCGTCGTGGCTGTTCTCCTTCGTCTGCCCGATCGTACCGCTCGCACATTACTTCGTTGAAGAGCAGAATGACCTCTCGGAGTTGAACACTCTCACCGCGAAGCAAAAACCACTGCTTAGACAGAAGACCTATTGTATTAGGAGGAACTTCGGGCTCATAGATCGGTTGGAAGGCCTCTTCTTTCCTGAAAGTCTGGTAATGAAGTTGGAAAGTTTAATCGAGGTCAGACTCTCCAAGGGCTTGAATGAAGAGTTAAGTCCTGTATTTTTGCTTAAAACCTTTTACTGACAAACGAAGCTTGTTCGTCGTAATAACTCGCCATGGGTGGTAGACGTCCATGTCTCTACAAAGTTTGACAGCACAGCGCACCATCTAGCATGATGCCTTTTAAACAAAGGCTGCATGCATGGTAGTCTTGCCCCAAGGGATCTAATAGAATCATCGGACTACGAGCAATTGAGCCCTTTGGAAAGTGAAGGTGGTCTGACAGTCGCTGGAGAGGCATTTCCTAATGACGCAGCCATTTTCCTGTCGTGGCACCACAACACGAGTACTAAAAGGTTCCAGGAGATGCGCTTTCTTCTCTCCACGCGATCAAGCTTTGAGATGATCATCGGAGCCCAGACCATTATCAGTAAGTACAACCTGATGTCGCGACCAATCTTCAGTCTGAAAACGGGTTTGCTTAAGTACACTGGTGGTAAAACGAACTTCAGTTAATCATTTTAGGGCACGAAAACACTAATACTTGAACCTTGGCAAGGCAGACAGTGACAAGACGAACTGTCGGGACGATGTCAAAGAAGATAAGCCCAAGGCAAAGTAGGACGCTGCAAAGCTTAAGGAACTTAATATGAGGCTGAAAGAAGCACTGCATGAATATGAACTCGTGGATATCTTATTTCAAGAGCGGGACGCGTAGTTGGAAGATGACAAAGGCCTGGAGCGCTCTCGTAGGAAGCGATATAAAGAGGCCAAGTCGGCGCAGCCCAACCTCACTACGCAAGATGTTCGCTCTTATCTGAGCTGGGTCGTTCTAATCTAGTCAAGTTGCAGAACAACAAAGTGAGTGAGAAAAAGAACAAGGGAGATCTGTGTGGGCTCTGAGCACATCAAGTTTTACACACATGGGCCTCAGAAATTTACTTTATCGACTGGATAGTATCTATTGGCAGCAATTTTACAGTCCAAAGAACAATGAATACGGCAAATGCTTGTTAGTCCACGCCGGTTCAAGATTACAATCTTGGGTTACGTGCCGGATTTCTTGAAGGAAAGCGTGCATTGGAGGATTCAGATTTTGAGCATGCTCTTTCTATGGTACAGGTATGGAAAATTGGCGTATACACATCTCAACACCCCGCATGGGTGACTTTCGACCCCTGGTATTCGTAGCGTCGTTTAGAAGACCAAGCCTTTAGTCTGCTTGCCCTGCTCATCCTCAAGTTTCTTAACGTTGATGTTCTTCCAGATGAAGATGGACGCAATGCAAAGGGGAACAAAAGCCGCGCCAGCGATGACCATCAATCGTTGAGTGTGAGCGTAAGCGCCGACAATAGCGTCGCGCTCAGGAGTACCATCAGCAAAAGACAACTGCATGGTCAAATTGCCAAAGATAGCAGCGCTCTGGTCTTTGGAGCCCTCGGGAAGCCGCTTGTACAGCTCGCCGGGCGTAATGCCGTTCCACATAGCGCCAGAGATGGAGTAGCCAATGGACGAGCCAAATCCGCCGAACAAACCCCAGAGAGCATTGACAACAGCAATCTGCTGATGCGTTACGGGTGCCATGACAGCGAGCTGACCGCAAGTGGCGAAAATACCAGTACCGAGACCCACGAGGACCTGGGTGAAAGCCAGAACACCAGGACTGGTGCTAGGGGTGCGGAAAGGAATCAGTAAACAGGTTCCGAGCAGAGTAATGGGCACACCACTCATGGCGACCCATTTGAAGTTTCCGGTATAACTGATGAGCATGCCAATTAGAGGGCCGAAGACAGAGGATGTGAGTGAAAACGAGTTGAGGATATATCCGGCATTCACAATACTTTGCCTGTGTACAACCTGGAGGTATGAATTGAACATCGCATTCCAGATGAAGACTGAAAGGAACATGACACCGTAAAGGAGACAAGAACCGACGATGGTAGGCTCCTTGAGGTACTTCCACGGGAGAAAAGGGACAGGGGCGAGAAACCTTTCGTAGACGACAAAGGTGGGGAAGAGAAGTATGCCGAGAACAATCATAGCAATGATGTAAGGTGTCTTCCACTGTTGGGGGGCGTAGGCCTGGAGCGTAAAGGGCAACATAAAGAGGCAGAACCCACCCATGAGTAGGATGATTCCGAAAACTGATATGATCAGTAAAGATAGATACAACGACTTTCAATAATGGACTTACTGTCGAACTCGATAAGATAGAACTTCAGAGACTCAAAAGTGCTTCGACCAGACCTTGTCTTCTGAGCATAACCAGCTTGGCGAGCCTTGCGATACATGTAAAGCATGAGGGCCATGGCGGGCACGCTGCAGGCGACGAGGATGATGGTGAAGGCCCCAAAAGCCCAACGCCATCCGGGGCCGTAATAAAACAAGTCAACAAGCTTAGGCCCGGCGAAGGTCGCGGCGATGCGAGGTGTACCGTTGAGACCGTAAATGATCATACGGTTCTTGAGGGACGTTATATCCGCGCACATGACATCAATGACGTACAGAAGGCCAATGTGACCGGTCCAGTACAGGATGTGGCCCCCAAAGTAGGTCTGAACGTTGGTGCAGACAGCCTTCATGATCATGCCAAGGACGCAGATGAGAAGCATTAAGCAGAAACCTTCGACGCGGCCCCAAATATCGATAGCTTTCGCCATAGTGAGTGGGACGCAGCCACCGAGCGCAGTCGATATGACTGATGCCACGGTGAGCAAGCCGTGCAATGAAAATGATGATATGACGTAAGGATTGAGACCGGAATCAAGATAGTTTTGCAGCATATCGACAAAGTGAATCAAGTAAAGCCTGGGAATGTAAGAAGAAGTCGCAGGCAGTCTGATCGATGTGACTTACAGAATAAACATGCTGATGAGTGTAGGCTTGCTCCAGATGCTCGTGATGATTCGGGCGCGCTCGACTCCTCTTTGAAACTCCTGAGGCTTCTCACCATCAATGTCGCGACTGTTGGTATCCGACTCATGAAGGGAATTGACCTGGTGGTGGCTCTTCTCTACATCGAGCAGAGGGGTGATTCGTTCGATGCCGCCTGTGGGCTGCGGGCCGTCGGGGTTGAGACTCATGATGGGCAGAGGGTAGCGAAGCCCAACTAATTGCCGTATGTAGAAGCGATGGATCTCAGGGATAACGGACGGAAAGCGAGAGGGGCTACTTTAGCTAGAGTTATATACCGGTACCCACGCGGCGGAACCACCATGTGTTGGAAGATTTGCCCCTGCTAACGCGCCGACAACCGGACAAGGAAGGTCGAGGTGGGTAAAACTGTGCACCTCTCCCCACCATGAAGCTTCTGGATTGCTCAACGATAGTGTGGCCCAGCAGCCGCGCATTGCTCGATGATCTGATAAGATGGAGCGCCCAGAGATTGATAAGATCCATCTCCGTGCGAATCTCCAATCATTCTACAGGTACGCGCGGGGCGAGGCGCCGCTGTCGCGGACAGGTCTCCATGCTGGGCCAGCCAAGACTGCGGCAGGTTGCCCAAGGCTTGGCTCGGTGCGGCGAGGTCGTCAAAGGGCCTTGGCTGGGCCAGGGACAGTGAAAATTCGGTCGGTCATTTCTTGGCCTCGCAGTCTTTCGAGGCCGTAAGGAGAAGCGGTTCGGGTTTTCGAGGAGATCGTCTGCGTTCCTGTAAGGCATTCGTGGATCGAGCCCGAATGTAGTCAGTCTGTGGGCCATCTGGGGCCGGTCCGTTGGTCCTGGTTCGTGGAGAAGAGCAAGCAGAAGACACATGGTGACATGGACGGCGCGTGAGTGTGATGTCGTCGCAGCTCAAGAGGGCTTTCCGGAACATTGCTGCGTGTACGCGTTCATGAGAGAATTCCGTCGACGCGGTACAGCGACAGGATGGCACGTTCCCTCCGAGCCATCTGGCCAAGCTTCGAAAAGTAAGACATCCTGAGGTGGCACATCCTGCACGAAAGTCTTGTTGCAAACGCGATATGCACGAGGCACGGTAACTTGGTGCTCGTGTGTCGAGGAGCAGGAAACGGAAGTGGATGCCTGATGGACGTCCAAACTGCAGTGGTCTAAGCGGGAACGCCCGCGTGCCGCCCCACGACCGCTTGTTCCAAAATCCACGTCTCCTCCATGATCTTGCATGCGACAGTAACAAGCCAGACATATCTTCCGTTGTTCTTCTATCACGCAAGTATGACTGTCTAGTATCACAATACCGTGTCTTCTGTGCACCAAATGCGCGGCAATAGCAAATACGTGATTTTAGCAACGCAATCTTTCAATCTCATACTGCGTCTTACCAGCTCCAAGCAGCCATTCCGCATTTGGAAGGATTTAACTTGCTAAAGGCAGAGCAAAGAAGCTGTTAAGTCGTGTTAAAGAGCTCTACACCTTGGTGCGATCTACCAATCAGAAAAGCAGTTTCGACCAGCCCTGGCCAGTCCCGCATACTGCCAAGTATATATCTGCTCGAAGCTGGTAGTATGTAGTAAGTGGTACCGCTTCATAACGACGGGGGGTCAAGGAACCTTTTCGGCATGGATTATGTAGATTCACATTCTTCACAAGCCTTCAAAGAAATAGAACAAAAGAAACTTGGGCAGCTATATCTTCGGCTTTAACTTGTAAAAGCTGGGCAACACCTGTCTTGCGGGAGATGTTTCAGTCTTTGCGAACGACCTAGTCAGTATGGAAGAGTAAGCAAAGAGCCTACATTTTTGAACCGATGTCACCAAACTGAAATGAATTGACGAGCTAATATACGAAATATCCCTGCGTCAACGGCAGCACCTCACTCGGTTCGGCCGTACAATGCATCCCATCAGCTTCTACCCGATACGTCTCAGGATCAACTGTCATCGTTGGGCGCACGTCGTTGTACTTCATGTCCCGCTTGCCAATGTTTCTGCAATTCTTGACTGCTTCGATACGCTTCTCCAGGTCATAGGACTTGATGACTCCCGAATCGATGGACGCTTTGGAGACGAACGTAATGCTGGAAGAAGGGACTAAGGGGGCGAACATGGGTCGCATGATGATTGGTTCTACGATGGGGATCGACGCGTTGGGGTCGCCCTGTGCGTGTTAGTCTTGACGTGTGGGAACGTATGGGGGGTGAGAATTAACGGACCATCTGTGCATAAGAACAGAAGCCACTCTTGACAACCAGCGCTGGTTTGACGCCAAAGTTTTCCGGTCGCCATAACACCAGATCCGCCAGCTTGCCGACTTCAATGCTTCCGATGATGTGACCCATCCCTTGAGCGATAGCCGGGTTCACAGTGTATTTGCTGATGTACCTTTTTACCCTGAAGTTATCTGCACCCGTGCCTTCATCCTCCTTGAGGTATCCTCGTTGGATCTTATTCTTATGTGCTGTGTTCCAGGTACGGAGAATAACCTCACCACATCGTCCCATGGCTTGTGAGTCAGAAGACATCATCGAGATAGCGCCAAGATCATGCAAAACATCTTCGGCAGCAATGGTTTCGGCGCGTATACGTGATTCGGCAAATGCCACGTCTTCGGGAATGTTTTTGGACAGGTGATGGCATACCATCAGCATATCTAGGTGTTCGTCCAAAGTGTTGCGGGTGTACGGCCGAGTGGGATTTGTTGATGAAGGAAGAACGTTATCGTGCTCAACGACACTGATGATGTCTGGTGCATGACCTCCACCTGCACCTTCGGTGTGGTAGGTATGGATGACCCTGTTCTTGAATGCGCCAACCGTCTGCTCGACGAAGCCAGACTCGTTGAGCGTGTCGGTGTGGATTAAGGTCTGGATGTCGTACTCATCACAGACGGTCAAGCATGCATCAATGGCCGCTGGCGTAGTTCCCCAGTCCTCGTGTAGTTTCAAGCCGCAGACACCAGCTTCGGCCTGTTGCTGTAGAGGTCGCAGTTCTGCGTCGTTGCCTTTTCCGGTGATGCCGAAGTTCAGGGGTAGCTTGTCAACTGCCTGCAGCATCTGCCTGATATGGGTCTTGCCAGGCGTACAAGTCGTGGCTTTCGTCCCGGTACTTGGCCCGGTTCCGCCGCCAAGCATTGTGGTTATGCCGGATGCAATTGCCTCTTGGGCTTGTTGTGGACAGATGAAATGGATGTGAGTATCGAAACCACCCGCCGTGACAATGTCGTGCTCGGCTGCGATCACATCTGTACAAGAGCCAACCACCATGTTGGGATCGACACCTTCCATGGCATCTGGGTTACCGGCTTTTCCGATGCCAACAATGATGCCGTCTTTGATACCAATATCTGCTTTGTAGATACCGGACCAGTCGACAATCAGAGCGTTTGTAATAACGGTATCGAGAACTTCGCTGTCAGACCGTCCTCCTGCCTGACCCATGCCTTCTCTGAGCGTCTTGCCACCACCAAACGCGCATTCGTCCCCATACTTTGTAAGATCCTTCTCAACCTTGACCCAGAGATCTGTGGCGCCCAGCCTCACCAAATCTCCCGTGGTAGGACCGAACATGCTGATGTAAGATTGGCGATCCATGGTGCAGATGTCAATGTGCGCGGCGTCGCCAGCTGGCTCTGGTGCATGGAGGAAGCCTCCAGCGGTCAGTCTCTCTACGATGCCTTGGGTGACGCTTGTGTCGTGAATGTGGCCGGAGGCGATTTGATTCCCGCCTTTGATGACCTGATTTCCAGCAATTTGCACTAGAGTAACGGTCTTGATGTCGCCAGGCTCAAAGCGCACAGAAGTGCCTGCAGGAATGTCGAGACGGAAGCCATGGGCGCGAACGCGATCAAAAGACAACTGAGGGTTGGTCTCGATGAAGTGGTAATGGGACCCCACCTGGATGGGCCGATCTCCTGTGCTCTTGACTCTGAGCTTGATTCTCTTGCGTCCCTCGTTGAGCCTGATGACGCCGGCCTCGCCTTTGACGGCTACAATTGCGCCGGGCTGCTTCTCGTATTCGTACACGCTCGAGTCGGGGAGCGGAAACATGTCGTTAGACGGGACGGGCAGGAACGAGCCGTAGAGGGCCTTGTTGAGGTCGCCATTGTCGGTCGAGATGGGGTGGTGAACGGTTACGAGATAGGTGCCGGTAGGGAAGGTGCCTTCGACCATCAGCTCAGCGAGCCCTGCGACCACAGCGGGCTGCACGTGGCGGCGGCCGAGCATGGTCTTGCCAATGGCCATGAGGTCGGCGACGGAGTGGTTGCCATCGCGGATAAGCTGTGCACCTTCAGTGTGCTGTCAAGGGTGGGTGCAGTGTGTTGTCACGTGGACGTGTAGGTGTAGGTGTAGGTGTAGGTCAGAGGGTGCTGTACTTCTTGGAGGTTGTTCGCGATGAGTGCCTGCAACTCGTCAACCGGACTGCGTCGGTCTAGTGAGTGATGGTAAAGCTCACGGTTGCCTCGCTCTGGTTCAACTTGACGCCTCTCGCCAGACGGCGCTGGGCAAGCAGGCCGAGCTGCGAAATGACGAGCTTGTCGAGCTGTGGTGGGGTCAGCGAGGGGCAGTCACATGACGGCCGAATGCCCGCGCCCAGCAACGGCTCGGACGAGTCACACACCTCTTTGGGACACAACTGCATCTTGGGTCTGTATCACCGCGAGAGCCGTTGACGTTGGAACAAGCGCACGCAGACCCTCGAGTGTAGTGTACCGCAAATTCCAGGCCAGATCTAACCAAACCAAACCAAACCAAACCAAACCAGACGAAGCCACGACTTCATCTCTTCGAGTCTCTGCGACTTGCTATTCGTCGATAAGGAAGCTCGCCGATAAGGAATGCTGACAGCTTCCCTTTCGTCATCTTCGTTCCCATCTCTACAAAATCGCAAAGTCCCCATCAGACGAGCTTCTCGCACCATCTTCAATCTTTGCCGCTTGTGCTGTGTCTTCGCTGTCGCCTTGGTGTGGGCAAGCACAGTCTATTGCACGTGACCCCAATACACCGGTACCCCAGACTTCGCCGTATGCACACCGGACATGTGCACCAGCAACGAAGTCTCTAGGAACCATATGTACTGCCAGCCGCTTTCCGCTCACGACACGTGCAACGACGCACAGAAACACCAGTGCTACGGCCACGGGTCACTTCGTCTGTGGGACCTTGAACACCGTGCACATGGCCAGACGGTGGACACTTCAATGGGTCGTGGAGCTCCATCTTTCTGATGCGGAGCCTCGACTCGGCGAACGCGTGCTCTCTGTCCTGCAGCATGTTGTATTCCATCACTCCAGATGCGGTCAGCCTTCCCGCGTCCTCCACGCATAGAACCGGCAGGGCCCGGCTTGAGCCTCAGGACGCTACCGTCGCAATTACACTGCGCCGAAGCGAGCACAGGATGGGCAAACCTGCACGTAAAACTTAATTCCAAGAGCGTGGGAAGCTAGGGTCTCGATGCGAAAGAGTCGTTAGCTCCCGATGTCGTGCTCGCCCCACAGCTATTCGATATGCGCTCGCCTCAACCATCATCGAAAATATTTTCATGGTCAAATAGAAGCAGAGCAGATAAATACAGCGTAGGTCCTGCAGCCTAAGGTAACCAACCTCCATCAACCCATCTTCGTTCTCTGTTCAGTCCGGATAAGCCTCCGAGGATCAGTCGCCATGTCCTCCGTCACGTCAGATGCTGCTTCGATCCGCAAGAACAAATCGTTCTTTCGTTCGGTCCCCTTCCAGATTGTAGTCGCATGTGGTGTCTCGTTCACGGCGCCGGGCATGTGGGACGCGCTCGGCGGACTGGGAGCAGGTGGCGCTGCGGAGCCCTACGCTGTCTCTGCGGCCAACGCTCTCCTCTATGGACTTTTTGCTGTCATCTGTGTCCTTGCAGGAGCCATCAACAACCGTATTGGACTGAACTACGGACTTGCCCTCGGTGCCATTGGATATCCTCTGTACGGTGCTGGACTGTACACCAACAGCACTAGTGCAAACACATGGTTCATGCTGTTCGGCAGCGCCCTTTGTGGCATCTCTGCAGGCTTCTTCTGGGCTGCCGAAGCCGCCATCATCATCGGCTACCCATCCCCCAGCGACCGAGCATTCTACCTCGCTATCTGGCAGTCTGCCAAAGCCGCTGGTCCCATTGTTGGCGGCGCCATCAACCTAGGCTTGAACGCGAACCGCAAGACCGCCGGCTCCGTCTCGTCGTCGACCTACATAGTCTTCATCGTAATCATGTGCCTTGGACTCCCCATCGCGCTTTGTCTTTCACCCGCGCACAAAGTGTGGCGCAAGGATGGCACCAAGATCGTCACGGAGCGCGCGGCTAGCTGGGGTCAGGAGTTCAAGGCCGTCGGCAAGCTGTTTGTCAGCCGTCGCGTCTTGCTTCTCCTTCCCGCCTTTTTCATCAGCTACTTCTACAACGGCTTCATGAGCACTTGGCTCACGACCTACTTCACCGTTCGCTCGCGCGCATTCAGTTCATTCTTCACCAACTTTGCCGGCATTTTCAGCTCTTTCATCATTGCCTTCCTGCTCGACAACCAGAAGATCCATATCAAGACCCGCGCCAAAGTCGCATTCATTTCCATTGTGACGATCCTCATCGGAACGTGGATCTGGGCTACCGTTCTGCAGAAGCAATTCTACGGCGCCAGCACTGCGCCCTCGTTCGATTGGTTCCAGGGCGGCTTCGGCAAGTCCTATGCCCTTGTGTTCTTCTGGCAATTTGGTGGACAGGCGTTCCAGCAGTTCTTGTACTGGCTTGTGGGTCAGTACGCCACGGACCTATCCAACCTGAGTCACTACACTGGTATTCTGCGTGGTGTAGAAGCACTTGGCCAGACAGTTGCTTGGGCCATGCAGTCCGAGGGTAACGCGAACCACTTCGTCTCCATTGGCATCAACTTTGGATTCACAGTGCTGTGCATCTTGCCCACTTGGATCGTCTTGTCTGAACTCGAGGGTAGCCACGAAGTGTACGTTACTGAGGAGACGGAGGCGGACAATAAGCTGTCTGGCAGCGCGTGAGCCGACACATGGGTTTGAGTTTTTGTTTTGCTTTTGTCTGTATGTGCAAGATACCCAATAAACTTTTCTGGTCTCTCTCCCTATTCTGATCGTTTTCTTCTTCCTTGCCATCTGCCAGTGACTAGACGAACATGTAGAGATACCTGGAATGCACATCGACTCACTCAGCCAACCCCCAACGCCGTACTCTACAGCCTTGTCTCCACCCTTTCTTGATGGGTCCTCTAGATGCCATCTGAGACTTCCGAGCGTGATTCGACGTCAGTTGATGATCGGCGTGGTGTCTAGAACATCCTCCGAACACGACGGCCTCGCAGAGATAGGCTTGGTGAGCAGTCTTCAGTCTAGGGTCTAGTATTTCTAATAGTATAAACATCTCTGCTAACCAGTCTGGAAGATGAGAAGCAACACTACACATCCATAACAAAGACAATCGTGAGGATCTCACAAGTCCGAGTCTGGCTTTGCTGACCATGGATTCAAAGGCTAACGTTCTCTTGTTGACTTGATGGTTGGTCTGGCTTCTCTTCACAGGTATAAAATTTCCCAACTCCCTACCTCGTCAGCCATAATTCCAATCCCCTCGTGAACGATGGTTCAAAAGCTTTTGCATCACTACAGACGCCTTGGATCATCCTCCAAGCTCCAATACTGGACTTCCTCCGGTGTCGGCCAGCTTGTCACAGCGGCCCAGCTGAATGTGATGGCATGGAATCGGCCCAATCCCAACGGTAACCAAACGTTTCAAGTGCAGCATGTTCAGCCCAGTTTGCAATGCGTTGCCAGACGGTTCCGTGGCCCAGCGCAGTTCCAATGTTCTCATCGTATGTGGCGCACTCCAGGCAGGCACAGGCTTGTACAAATGCGTGCACCACTCCATGAAGTAGCGTGCTCAATCGTGACATGGCTCTTCCGTCGAGAGTTCGGCACGTCGGGAAGTGATTAGTATTCCACGAATGCAATCGCATGTGAGCAAGGCCTTTGTACGTCCCACACGACCCCAAGCAATGTGGAGGGGTGTTCGCAGAAGGAGAATGTGAACCCCATCTTACCGGGAAGAAAGGCGGCGTTGAGTAGGGAGAGCAGATATTGCTATTCATGAGGATGAACACTGCGCGCATCAACGCGGCAGAGGCGTTGTAGAATACCAGCTGATGATTTATCCTCCATAAGCTGGTTAAGCTTCTCGCATGCCTCAACGACAGTGGGTGTACTGCTCCGGACGGACAGCTTCAGGGATTCCATGACCTCCTCGCTCCAATCAAGGCCTTCGTGCCGACCTGGTGTTAGCACGTACATGTGAGCAGTCTGGCCGTACTGGTTCAGTGCTGGTACCTTGGTAATGACGGTATCTGCACAATGAGGACAGTGGATCTCGACTTCGTCTCCACACGCTATGCTACAATCCACCTCTTTCACCCAAGCTTTGTATTCCCTCACTGTTTTGGGCGGAAGCGGTCAGGAAGAAAGCCTCTGGATGATCTTGTCGCTCGCTATAAGCATGGTCGTAGATGGACATTTTGTTTTGGTGGTTTTGATCGAGCTCTCTGAGATTGCGCATGCCCGGCCACCAACCCAAGTTGGTGGCCGGGTATACGGTGCTTTTATACATCGCGTATGTTGGTGTCTCAGATTATCAAGACTGGCCTACGAAACTGCAATGTGATGGCACGAGACAGGGCTCGCGATGGCTGTGTTTTTAGATCCTTGTCTCTAATAGACAGAAGTGCATGGTGAACACGCGTACGAGCATGTATCAACACAGCAATCCTTACGGCGTAGGACATGTGCAACAAACAAGAACACGCACTCATACCCTAGCACAAGCTCTGGTAGCTCTGGTAGCGTTGCTGGAGCGTGGAGAGTCAGCCGTATTTGGCGTTCTTCGCGATGCAGGAGAGAGTATGCGATGATAGTGTATTGAAATCCATATTGCAGTAGATTGTGAAGGTAGAGACCAGGGCGAATGCCGAAACGAACAAGCAGATGTTCTCTGTGGAGAAGAAGCCGTGTATATGCGAAGGGAAGGACCTGTGCGTACTATTGTTTTTACTCTTTCCAATATGGATCCTCGTTTCATGTCTACGAGGTTGGTCACAGTGTCATGCTGAAGTCACCGAGACAAGTCCTCTACACGGCCCAACTGCGGCGACATGTGGGACGTGAAAAGCGGATGGAGTATCGTCGACTATCTTAGTCTACCAAGATACCCAGCATAGAAACAGCGAAGAGAAAGCGAGTACTCCACGAGCTATCATCGATGCACGATGCGCTCCCTCAAGCCAGGTGGAAAGAAGGATTACTTGGGTGCTCACACCTTCCCCGTATCGAGGTAGCGAGCTGGTCATGGAGCATGAACAGCCGAACTCCTCAGTCCAGCAGGCGGTGGGCTTTTGGAAGCCGGCTGTATGACACTATGGAGGCCTTTGTTTCAATAGAACGTGGCGATATTGCGTCCCTCTTGCCGAGTTTTGAGCCCGAGCGGACAGGAGCGGTGGATTCTTTCATTGATGAAGCGGCGTGGGAATATCCATCTGCAAGCGCCGCGTTTGGCTAGCGAGCTGGTCTCTAGAGCTCGATGCGTTTGTGGATAACCGGCGAGTCCGACGATAACCAGCGGTTGATCACATGACAGCTGAAGACGGACGTTAGCTGAACGGAGAAAGCGATGAGATGGTCAATGAGACTTTTTCTTCACATGATGAGTCGAATTGTGTGGCCAGTCAGGAGTCTGATTGACAGGTGCGGTGCCTGATCCCCCCGCGTACGGCGTTCCCGCTTCCTTGAAGCACTAGCTCACGAGGATCATGATTGGGTGACTGCATAGATTTGCTCCTCTGTGAACTTGACCTTTGGTTGGGGTCAGAGTTACGTCTCTTTGTTATGTTGTGCCTGAAATAGCATTGAGGACGACGGGAGTTGGGGGGTTGTCCTGTCGTGAGAGGGCATTTGCATGCTCTGCAACCCACTCAGACCGGACCCTGGAACTGGGGTGCGTCATCGAGGTGCACGTTCCGTCTCGATATGGACATGGTGCTAACGGTTTCCCACAGCCTGGTTCAGAGGATTGTTGAGCTTCAGGAAAAGTGCCTGCAGATGTACTCATGCAAGAGCGTGTTTGGTGGAGGGTCTAGAAAAGGTCTCGTACACGACCATCTACGCAGCGTTGTCCAATCACAGCTGTGGAGGTTGGCCGCTGCGGTGTGGCGTACAACCTGGTCAGCCACGAGCGCAAAGCAAAAAAGTGCCTGGTCCGTCTGGCCGTTTGGGGCAGAGCATGTGGATCAGACCATGTGGATCGTAATGTCGGAAGTCTGTTTGTGAACAGGAAGCGGAGATGAGCGTGCGGCTCGGGCACAGCATCCGTCGGCAGATGCGAACCAAGCGGAGCAAGAAGCGAAAGCATGCGCTGCAGGAGATTGGCTCCGAGGAGAGAAGAAAGGGGATACAGGTTGTTAAGAGGGGCGATATTGAAGATGCAACAGCGTCTGGCGGTTAGATCAGCGGGTATCCGTGTGGTGCGTGTCAAGAGGCCACGGGGGCGGGTGGTGGGTTGAGTCGTGCATGGGATTGTACTTGTACCGTAGTAGGATGGGAGGGCGCTGAGGGGTGGGAATAACGACATGACGCAAAGTTTGGGCGAGGGGTGGGGCAGCGGCGAGGCGAGGCCAGCTAGCGTGTTTGCAGGTTCGCAAGCGGGCGGAATTTTCCCTTGGTGTCGACACGGGCGTCAGATGCTGGAGAGAGTGGTGGCATTGATAAGTGGTGGTGTTGTGTCGGTGGCGTTGGCGTTGGTGTCGGTGGCATTGGTGAGTTGTGAGATTGGTGAAT
>SATY01000418.1:0-28959 GCA_004335155.1 Ascochyta viciae
GAGTCTATAGATTAACTACTACTACTAAAGTAGGTCTAGACCTACAAATTCAATTAAGACAGCTTCTTTATTAAATGCAAAGCTAGACTTGTAGTTAGAAGAAATCTGTAAGAGATTAACACTCTTATATTAACATATGCAGCTGCACTAGCTGCTAAATTATTTAGAGCAGTTATAGCTATTGCGGCTAAGTTTAATCTAGAAATCAAGCAACACAATGTAGTTAGAGCATTTTTAAATACACTTATCACAAAAGACAATCTAGTAATCTGCAATCTCCTAGATAGATTTAAAGAAGCTAGACTATGTGTTCTACTTAACAGAGCACTTTATAGATAAAGAGAGTCTCTACTACTCTAGTACAAAGAATTCTTAAGCACTCTTTAATTAATTAGACTGTAATGCTCTAAAGAAGAACCTTGCCTGTTCTTTAATTCAGATTGTACTATCCTAGTATTGTTCTACGTTGATGATATACTTTTGCTGTATTATAAGGACTATAAGCAAGAAGCACAAGACCTTTGAAGCAAAGTCACGTTAAAGTATAAAATCTAAAATCAAGGAGATGTACAGTAGTTCCTAGGGATTAGGGTAATCTAAAACAGAGAAGCGAGGTTAATTACGTTACTCTATAATACGTATATTAATAAGATAGCTAAGAAGTTTAACCTAGATGAGGGATTGTTTCTAGAAACTCCCTTGTCTATAGCTGAGCTGATCAAACACCCTAGAGAGGCAACTAAACAAGACATAAAGTCTTATTAAGAGAAGGTTAGATCAGCTCTCTATACAGCTATTATGCTTCGCCTAGACATATCCTTCGCGGTGTCAAAGCTATCCTATTTCCTAACAAACCTAAGCAAGTACCACTACAAAGCAATTAATTAATAGATCACATATCTCTATAGGACAAGGATAGAAGGTATCTAATTCAGAGATTATCCTAGACTTGAACTTGTTATCTGTAGAGATGCATTATTTGCTAATGATTTAGAAACTTAACAATCCTCCTATAGATACATAATTATCCTGTTTAGAGGACCAATCCTATAAAAAGCTGCTAGGCAATCTACAGTCACTACTTCTACAACAGAGGCAGAGCTAATCGCTATATCCTACACAGCAAAAGAAACTATAGCAATCCAGCAATTGTTTAATGAAATAACGCTAGATATAGGACAAACCTAGACTATTTAGTGTAATAATTAACAAACTATCTAACTAGTAGTTGGAAAAAACGAGAGAATTACAACCAAACTCTAAAACGTAGATATCTAAAACATGTAGCTAAAACAGGAGTATTCAAATGGATCTTTTGAGATTAGCTATCTAGAAACCTCTCAAATGCTAGCTAACAGATTGACCAAGGCACTAAGCAAACAAGAGTTCAATCACTTTAAGAAACTCTTAAATCTTAAAGATGCAAAGGGATTGATTAATAAACTAGAATAGAAGGCTTAATTGTAAGTACAAGTACAGCTAATTTTGAACAGAACCTAGAACTATCATCATCTTATAATTAAGCTAATCTAAACCTCTTAAGATAGACTATATCTCTTAGCATACCTATCAGCTTTAAAGCTAATCAACTAGAGCCAAGATATCCTCAAAATAATAGATAATCCTAGCTTAAATCTCTTCTCTAGTTAGAGGGCGTGATTGGGATCCAAACAAACCTTAACTATAATTACCTAACGTCTAAGAACAAGAGTATCTGGACTAGATATACCTACCTAATCTCTCCTTGTAACTGCGAGCACAATTAGTGTAGCAATACAAATAATTGCCCTAATCCTTAGCTTAGCAGCTTAACTCCTTATACCTTTCTTGTTAATCACTTATATAAGGTGTATCCTAACAGCAAGGGCGTAGTGATCCATAGCTGTATTTATTAGATCTACCAGCTAATCCGCTAGATTGGCCTGCCTGCCGTTGATATCCATAAGGGTGTTGTTAAGGAGCAGCCTCAACCTGCTGTTGATAAGCCTGCGGGTTCTAGTGCCTAGCTTAGGTGAACTAGAGTTGTTGTGCATCCGCGGCTTAATAACTAGGAGCTAGAACACTAGCATGCTAAACAAGCTAATTATAAACGCCTTGTAGATGTTGATTAACAACTGTTTAAGTTGCCACAGGAACTAGAACTAGAGCAGGAGCAGGAGCAGGAGCACAGTACGTTAGAATAGATAGATTAACTACTAGGGATAGACTAGTGTATAGTCCTTTATGATCTAATCTAGTCTTGCAGCAGTTCTTAGCAATTAAGGAAACTTAATCTCTAATCTGCTTGCCTAGCTGCGCAGCATCATTGATCTATTTAAGTTAATACTTGATCCTAAAAAATCAAGCTAAGAATAGATCACATACCTAATTAGCACTAGAAAGAGTACTGTACTTAGACTAGAGTCTAGTTGTTTCTGCGTCTCTACTCTAGTTAGATTAACTCTGATTAGGTGTATCTAAAACCAATCTTACATCTAAACACAAGTGTAGGTACTACACTCAATATATCTCTTAGATACTGTCTCTTAATTATAACAAACAGCTATTATACCCTAAAGTCTCCTTAGTACACACTAAGCACAAGGGATTACTTATAGAACCTAAACTGCTTTAGGAGTGTCTAATCTAGGAATAGAGGCCTTTAACTTCTTGTTTGATCTAGTATTTAGGGTACTTTTTGGCTTAGAAGTAGGCTTCAACAGCGTTTTCTTTAGCTTAGGAGTTTTTTAAGCAACTGTATCCTGCTTATCTAAAACAGGCGATGTAGTGTGATTATAGCTTAAACAGCGCATAGGTTCTGCTAAAAAGATCAGTCTTATAACTAACAAATCTAGATTAAGTACTTACGAGTCTTGAGAAAAACCCGCACTCTTCCCTTTTTCTAGATATGGCCTAGATCTGCCTCTTGAGCAATGATGTTGAAGTCAACGTTCTAATCTATGGATTCCTTAAGATGTTGCTTGTAAGGATTCACGGGATTATAGGCTAGCGGATTGATAGGCGTAAAGCTTAATCTAAAACCTGCCTAATCATAGTTCTAGAGCCTAGAAAAGCTACAAATTAGTTAGAAAATGATTAGTATACTAAAGAAACCACTTACTTAGGATTACAAGACTAATTAATCTTATTTATGTTATCCCCTAAACGACGATTAGGATCCTCATAAGGGATAACAGAATTACTAAAGTTGTTAGACTTATTATCTAAGCTAGCAGCTAGCGAAGGCAGCCTGCCCCTAATAGGTGGACTATTGTGTTGTTCACTAGGAACAGAGTATAAACTGCTTAATTAAACTATTGCAAAACAACTGCAACACGTAAGAAAGATTAGATAAACAAAACTAAGAAGAGTTAACACAAGCGACAAATTAGAGTAGAGAGTAGGAGAGAAAGAGAAAAATAGCGTAGATAGGTAATTATTTAGGGTGCAAACGCGTTTTGCACTATACATTAACAAGCCTATTTGCTCTATACCTATAATAGGAAACTCATACGTTATCCTTTATAATTTGCAACAACACTATCTTTGCGATCACGACAATAGCTAATATAGTCATACTTCTTGGTTAAAGCATGCCTAGGGGGTGTGTCGCGGTAAATACCGCTTAGATTAGTAATTATCTAATTGGGATTACTGATTTTGTGATCCAAATCTGGATGCGCTAAGTCACTAGTGTCGGATTGAGGATATATAAACAATTAGGTTAAACCAATAGATCTATAGAAGAATTTAATCTCTCTTTCTTAATTATTAATTGTTTATCTTTTAAGTCTCTCAACAATTACAGTTCCTAAGTATTATTCTCTTAAGACCGTTTTTAACACGCACTAGTTCTAGACTAACTAAATTAAATTAGAGTACTAAAAGCTCTGCTTAGCCTATAATTACATTGTTGCTAAAGGCGTTATCTTAGCTACTAAGGACTTAGCCCCTACTTAACCTGCTTCTTAATTTAGGCACTTAAGCTGCTCTACTCCACTTTATTTAGAGTCTACTAAGCTAGAACAGAATCTATTTACTAGCCCTAACAACAACTTAGAATAGCTATTTACTAGTCTTTTATAATTAAAACAACGCAACAATGCACTAGCTACTATAGACTAATATTAGGCTATGCTAGCTACTTAGACTACTCTATTAACCTTTATACTACTTAGAAGCTATTCTGCTGTATTGTTAACTTCTAGATTAGCTAGCGTTTATTAATTCCTGCAGTTACTAGACTAGTACAACAACTAGCTAGACAAGGCTACAAAGAAGCCCTAATATTTCTCTAGTCCTAAGGACAACTTTAGTAAATAGCCCTTTAATTGCCTTTACTACATGCAAGTGAACAGACGCAACCACTAGCACCCTAGTAATTAAGCAGACTTTCTTATAATTTATACTTAAGACTCTGCTTACGCTTTGCTCTAAGATCTATCTAGGTTTATTTGCTTCTATCCTAAACCTATAGACTGTATTTACTGCTTATAGAATGTCTATAGGGACAAAGACACCTTTAGGTTAGCTAAACGCTCTTTTAACGCCTTTATTTTTCCTTGCTTTCTCTTACTAGACATTGCTAATGCCTTAATTGCTTTCTCTATCTTTTGCACTAAGATAGAATGCTTTGCCTAGCAGCTTAACTAGTCTCTAGACACTTACTACTATTGTTTACAGGCTAAACTTCTAGACTTTTGCTGCTGTTAGATAGCTAGTATCCCCTGTTAGAAGTCTGTCGCTAGCCTGCAAGAATATTACAATTAGCTTAGTACCTTCTTTTCTAACTATGCTCTCTTCTCTAACAAAGCAACAACATAAGATTTTGTAGATAATTAGCCTAGGCGCTCTGCCCTACGCAGTTAGTTAACTACTTGCAACACTTTGCTAGTACTACCTACTACTGCTATCCTAGCTTAACCTACACCTACTTCTAAGGCTAAGGATACTTGTTTTTGCTGTCCTAAGGACTCTACTTCTGTCTCCTTTAATAAGTTTACTTGTTTTAACTGTAGACTTAAGGGCTATAAGTCTAACTAATGCCTAGAACTACTAAAGCCTAAGGCACTATCTTTAACTATCCTTTAGGATAAACTAACAAACTAACACATAGCTACTTCAGACAACCTAAGAGATAACACTAAGGATAAATTTTTTAAGTCTTTAGATAATAACTCTGCCTCTAACTTAGAAAACTAGAGCCCTTAAGTTCTAGTTACTACTTGAGGTTAGTTTACTAACAAGTGCGCTCTAAGAACCTATTCTCCCCTTAGTTAGGTTTAGCAGGGACTAATACTGTCCTCTAAAAAGCTAGCAGCAAATAGAACTAAACTAAAAACAGCCTACAACATTATAATTAACTTGCCTTTCTAGCTTTCTTAGGACGTGATAATAACACTCTACACAGGATCTGCGCTTTAGCTAATAATAGGGCTGATTCTAGCTTTATATCTTGCAAATTTCGATAATACACTAAGGCCGTTTATCTTATCTCTTTAGCTACTCTAATTATCTGCTAAGGATACAATAGTTAACCCTCTAAGACTTTTACTTACTATGCTGAGTTCTACCTCTAGTTAGGCTCTTACTTAGAACGCACTATAGCCTATGTTATAAACAACTGCAGATCTTTTTAACTTATCTTAGAATTCTGCTAGAGGGCTATTTATAATTCCTTAGTCTTATAGCGCAACTGCTCTATTTGCTTTAATAATAAATATTGCTCTAGACACTATAACACTACATCTTAAACTCCCTTGTTGCTATATAAAGGCTCTAAGTTAGACACTAAGCTTCTGCAATTATTGCAGTCTAGTTTAAGCAAACTCTAGAACAGAAAATCTACTTAACCTAAACTTAGCCCTATAAGCGCAGCACTATATACTAACAAGTTAATTAACCTACGCTTAGTTTCTGCTAAAGCTATTCGTCTTTATAGCAAAAGACCTAGGCACCTACTCTTTGTTATTTAACAATTAGATACCACTACTGCTAGGAGGGCTTTAGCTGATAAAGACTTTAACAAATTTTTCTAGCCTCTTAAAGACCTCTGGCTCTCTAACTTACTTACCGCAGAAAGAATTAGAGGAATTTGCTAACTTTATTCCTACCTTTAACTAAGCTGCAGCTAAAACACTGCTTAACTATGGAGATTTTCATTATAAAATTCAAGTTAACCTAGGTATCAATCTACCTAACTACTGCATACAACATTTTTTAAGATAATAAATAAAGGCTATTAAGCATTACATTTAGAAAAACAAGTCTAGAAGATTTATTAAGCGCTGTAACTCCCTAGCTTAGAATCACCTCCTTATTATAGCTAAGCTAGGCGGTAGTCTTCGTATATGTGTAGATTTTTAGGAATTAAACTAAGCTACAGTTAAAGACTGCTACCCTATTCTGTTTTTTTAAGAGACTATAGCACACCCTAACAAAGCGAAGATCGTTTTAAAATTTAATGTTATTTACGCCTTTAATTAAATTTGTATAAAACCTAACTTAGAATAGCTTTGCATTCTCTACTTAAAAGGGCATTTACTAGTATAAAGTTATGCCTTTTAGTCTATACAACAATCCTGCAACATTTTAACAGACTATTAACAAACCGCTTTTGAAATATTTAGACTAATTTTATACAGCTTATTTAGACAATGTATTAGTATACTCTAGCACTCTCTAGAAACACAAAGCGCACGTTAAATAAGTCCTTAGCCGCCTTAAAGAATGTAGATTCTATGTTAACCCTAAGAAGTCTAAACTCTACAAGAGCTAAGTTAAGTTTCTTAAATTAACTATTACAGATTAAGGTGTACAGATAGACCCTAACAAGATTTAGGCTATTTAAGAATAGGAAATGCTCTAAACAGTACTGAATACTCTCTTACTTCTTAGATTTACAGGATTTTATTAACAATTTATTTAGGGCTACTCCTCTATTACCCTCCTACTTACATAAGCTGTTAAGTCTACTGTTATTGCTAAACTATTAGAAAAAGGCCCTAATAAGCTTTATCACACAGTGTAGTATAAGAAATTTAAACCTACACAGGCCTACATTAATACTTTTACTTCACTAAAGAAATCTTTTATAGTTAACCTAGTCTTACAGTATTTTAACCCTAGTTAGCTAATCTTTATTTCTACTAACTCTTCTAGGTAGGCTTCTAGTAGGGTTATAAAACAACGCAATGCTAAAGGTACTCTATAACCTGTAGCATTCTTCTTAAAAAAACACTGCTCTGCTAAATGCGATTACAACATCTACAATATAGGACTAAAAGCGATTATTTAGGCACTTAAGGAATAAGAACCTAAACTTATAGGTTCTCTATACCTAATCTAGGTTATAACTAATTATAAGAACCCAAAAACCTTTATAACTACTAAGAAATTCAATTAGAGGCAAGCCTGCTAGTTACTTTTTCTCTCTTAATTCGACTTTAAGATTATTTACGCACTAGGAGAGACAAATAGCAAAGCAGATGCCCTTAGCTAGCAAGCCCAAGACATTCCTAAAAACAAAAACAATACAAGACTTATTAATACTTACTAGATGGTTTTACAACTAAAACACCTGTCTCCTAGTATAGTACCTGCAATCTATGCTACTCTAAGGGCCTTATTAATCTCCCCTTAACAGAATTCTGCATTTGTTACCCTAGATGCTTAAGTAGTAGCTTAACTCTGTACTACTCTAAGCCTAACACCTAACTCTAATATAGACAAAGAGCCTATTAACAACATTAACAGAATAGTAACATTAGAACTGCCCTTTTATTTGGAAGACCTGCGCTTAATAGAAGAAATGCTTAGCAAAGCCTATGCTACTAACTCTACTACTTAAAAGATGTTCACTGCTATAGATTAAGGCAATCACAAACTTAGCTTATAGTTCTAGAAGAATAGTTACTATGTTTTACTCTTAGACTGCTACACTACTAGAGAGGGGGCTTACTAATAATTGCTTATTAACAAAACGCGCCTATATATACTATTAGACGCCTATCTCTATTACTAGATTTTTGACCTTTGTTATAATTATAAGATTGCAGGTCACAAAGGAACTAGAGCCATACTTTACTTAATAATTTATTAATACTACTAGCCTAGTCTTACGCAGTTAGTTAAGAAGTACTGCTAATTCTACGCAGTGTGTAAACGCGCTTAACCTTCTAGAGAAGTATATAACAGCTACCTTTAATCTATGCCTATACCTAACGCATAATAAGCAGACATTTCTATATATTATATTTAAGACCTACTGCCTTCTACACTTAATAGACAAATTTACACTAATCTTCTAGTAGTAGTTAATTAACTTACTAAATAACAGCACTTCTTTCCCTTAGTTAGCCGCTTATTAAAGGAATTTGCTTACTACTTTATACAAATCTTTTGCCTGCACAAGTTCGTTTACACTATTATATCTAATTATAGTACCTTATTTGTTAACAAGTTCTAGAAACGCGTCTGTAAGTGTTTTAGTATTTAAGCTAAACTGTCTACTGCCTATTACCTCTAGATAGACAGCTAAACACAGCGCACTAACTAGAGCATTAAGATTTATCTTTATAAATACATTAATTACACGTAAGACAACTAGGTGTTATAGCTACACTTAGCTAAGTTTTAGGTTAATAACACTATTAACTTATCTACTAGTTTTACTCCCTTCTTTGCAGATCTTAGCTATTACCTACGCAGTAGGATTCACCTTAGCAAAGACTATTTAAATACTAAGTTGCTTTCTAGGAACGCTAAAGATTAAATCCTAAGAGTAGACAAGATACTTTAAACCTATGCTGATCTTTTAGAGTACCTAAAGATTCAGCTAACCTAGGCTTAACAAGAACAGCAAGCACAAGCTAACGCTTACTAACAATAAACGCTAAGATATAATATTAGAGACTTAGTTTTAGTATTAATCTAGAACTAGAGCACTGTTTATCCCTTAAAGAAAGTTAATTATAAATACGCTAGGCTGTATCTAGTTTCTTAGGTTATATATAACATAGCCGCTTACAAACTCTAGCTACCTAATAAGATACTTTTAAAAGGCATGTTTCTAGTGTTCTATCCTAATTTGCTCTAAGAAGCGCCTTAGGATAGGCTACTAGATTAAACAACCCCTAAACTAGAACCTATAGATATTGTTAATAAGTAGGGTAATATCTCTTAAGAATAGTTTATTAATAAGTTTATTAACTGCCGCAGGCGCTAAGGCACCTAGAAGTATTAGATTAAGTAGTTTAGTAACCCCTTGCTAACATAGGAACCTGCTAAACAACACTTTAAACACTACAACATGTTCTTGTATTACTACAAGAATCTAGACAAGCTAAAGCTCTCTAGTCTTAAGATGCCTACAGACTAGGCCCTACAAGTTAAGAATGCCTTTATTAGTAACTATTTTAGCAACCTTAGCAACTACAAATAGCAAGTTACCTCTATATAGGTTTGTTCAAGTTTAGTGTTATACTAGGCTACTTTTAGCTTATTAATAACAGCGTTCCCCTGCCTTTTAGTAAAGACTACACGCTACATTAACATCTATATATTACCTTTAAAACACTACAATTAAAAATCTTGTTCCGGTTTAGTATAATATGAGGCTACTTTCTATACATTAATAATAGCGTTCTTCTGCCTTTTAGCAAAGACTACATGCTACCTTAACACCTACACGTTACCCTTAGGACACTACAACTAAACTATTCCTACTATTAAAGCACACCTAACCTAGCTGTTGCTAGCTTAGATTAGTTAAAGCTCTATTAACCTAATTAAGCTTACTGTTAGGCTTACTTACTCTTCTTATATAAGTTCTAAACACATTTAGGCACAATTTTCGCGTTACAAGGTTTATACAGTAGAAAAAATCTTAGAGGTTAGTTTTTTGTATAGGATTTCAAGAAGACATAGGCAGCGCTATATAAACTATAAACCTTAATTCTATATTAACTACTGCCTAGTTTTCTCTGCAGTTTCTTAACTACTGTACTATTCTGCTTTTATCTTTCTTTCTCTTTTCTTTTTTTCTCTCTGTTAACAGCAGCTCTACAGCACCTGTAAATTAGACTAGCTTAGAGGACTTTCGCTTGTTATAAGAGAGGGGCACGTGTTAGGAATTCTGCTATAGTTAGATAGCACAACCTACTAGTAGGTGCTTATCTAACTTAGCAGAATCTATTCTGCTGACTTTTACTTTACTTTTAGATAATAGGCCTCCTTCTACTTCTAGCCTAGGAGCCTAGGCCTTCCTACTATAAGTAGGTAGCTATCTTCGCCTTCTTATAGCTCTCTGTCTGCTATTTTATTCACTCCTTCTTAAATATATTAGCTTTTTAGATTGCTTCCTTTTGTGCTTATAAAGTCTACCTTACATTATAGTTACGTGCAGTGTAGCCTACGTTGTAGCAGTTAATACATAGGACAGTAGAGTATTCTACTCTATAGTAACTAGCCTTGTAGTAGTTCCTATAGGTCTAGAGCTTACTCTTGTCTAGACAGTCTCTAGCTATGTAACAGTTAGGCTGTATATGTAGCATATCCTAAAAAGCTTCTAACTAGGTGCAGCAATCTAGCTAAGCTTTATAGTAGTATAGTTTTCTATGTATATAATAACTATGCTATAAAGAATGTACTTGTCTTTACAGCTAAAGTTAATCTCTTTAGTATAATAGTAAATAGCAGCTGTGTCTGCTATAGTAATAATCTCTAGAGGCAAGAAGCTAAGACAGACTAGATTTGCAGTTAGTAACCTGTTATAGTAGTAAAGCAACAGGTAAGACTTATAAGAGAATATAAGTAAGAGAAGATAAGAAAGTAGGTATAGAAGCAGCATAGCAGTGCCTTGCGCTAAATAATTCTAAGTAAGAAGACTAAAGATTAAGAAAGAGAGCATAGTAAGAGAGTAAGTGTATTACAAAGAGTGTAGTAGTAGTGTTGTAATAGTGTTGCAGGTAAAGGCAAAGTAGACCTTATTTTATTATAGGCAAAGCGTTTACTCTGCCTCTTAAAACAGACTATAGCTAAGTTTTAGATTACAATCTGTGTCTCTGCAAAGAGAGAAGAAGACAGACAGAGACTTGTAAATAGCCGTACTAGAAAGAAAGAAAGAAAGAGAGAGAAGAATTAGGTCTAGAAGGAAAAGAGAAAGAGAGAGAAAGAGGACTACCTACAGCAGTTTAAGTACTACAGGACTAGTATAGAGGTATAGTAAAAGTTAGTATAGACGTATAGTAAAAGTGTAGAACGTTGCTTAAACTAAGTATAAACTAAGCACGTAGAGCTTTAACGCTAGCACTGTCTCTACTAACTAAGATCTGCCTATTATAAGTAAAGAGATAGCTTCTAGCAGCCTACACTATTACTGCTTGCTACCTGCTATGTGTGTAGCGTTAAGCTTAGATACTCTAGCCTACAGAGGTAGGCTAGGTTAGGTAGTCTTCTTTTTAAAATACTCTTTCTTACTTTGTTGCTAGAACGCGTGCTAATGTTTTAAAGTTTTAACTATATCTCCTATACCTACGCTCTACTTCTTCTTCTAGCTCCTTCTGCTCTATCTCTTCGCTATAACGCCTTATAGCATGTTGCCTAGCTAATAACTACAGCAAGCTAGTTTGTGCTCCTAGGGAATGTTTACTGCTTAAGCTGCTACCTCCTAGGGAATTTTTACTGCTTAAGCTGCTACCTCTTAGATAGTGCAAGTAGATACCTTACAAGATATACTATATAGAAGTAAGTTGTAGTTAGTTTACCCTATAGACAGTGCGCCTTTATTTTAGCAAAACTAGCTTAGTAACACACTTCTTCTACTACGTAACTTACCTGCTTACTACACGTAACTTGCCTACTTACTATATATAACTTGCCTGCTTACTACACATAACATACTTACTTGCTATATATAACTTACCTGCTTACTATACACAACTTGCTTAGGCACTATAGAGTTAGTCTCTATATAAGTATTATGTGCCTAGCTATGTCTTTACTTTACTTTACTTTACTTTTTTACTTTACTTCACTGTGTAACTAGCAAAAACTAGCGTAAATAGCTGCTAAGCCTACGTAAATAGCTACTAGATTTAAAACAACACGTAAGTAGCTGTTAATTAGCTAGTACACTCTATCTTCTACTACTATACTACTACACTAGTACAGCTAGTACACGCAATACACTCTTGTTATAGTAGTAATTACACTCTCTTATCTTGCCTAGGTAACTAACTTTAACTATAGTGTAGACAGAAAGAGAGAAGTTACATAGCAGCTAGCGTTTCCTAGTTTTAGTATAAACCTACCTAGTGCAGAGCTAAAGAGGAGGCTTAAGACACTTATTTAGAAGCACTACTCTAGCGTCTAAGATAGGAATTAAATTAACAGACTAGAGCAGTGTAAACTTACAGACAATATATATACTAAACTTCTAGATTTTACTTTTATACCTAACACTTAGAGATATGCAGCTATAAAGACAATCTTTACTCTAGTTATATTAAACGTTTATTACTCTAATAAGGTACTCTGCTAGTCTGCGTACAAGCGCAAAGAGAGCAGCTCTAGCTATAAGTAAGAGACTAACTTACCTCTAGATAAATTCTATATAGTTAAGCGCTCTAGATCTTACACTATGCCTCTCTCTAGTATAAGAGTCTACTACACTACCTTTACTCTTGTTCTCTTTTCTGTGTCTAATAGACAGGTTAACTATAAGGTAACCTCTATAGCATGCAACGCCCTAGTTGCTAGGCTACGCTAGATAATCCCTATTAAGGCTGTATAGAAGTAGGCGCGTGCCTTTTATAATAACATCTCTAGTTTCTACCACCTTCTAAACTCTACTAAGGCGCTCTACCTCTTGCCCTAGAAGAACTAAGAGGATCTAATCAAGACGCAGGAAGGGCTAGACAGCGCACTTAATTTAATACTTATAGCTAGTAATCTAATGTTAACTACTGCCTCTGTGCGCCTCTACAAGTTTGTTAAGCACAAGTATAATATCTTTGTAGATGTTAAATATAGTACTTATGCCTTTTTTCTACACAGCCTGCTTCTGCCTCCTCTACTAGGTTCTAGTAACTCTACTGCATAGTTCTAAGACGTCCTGCCTTCTACTAAGACATAGCAGCAATCCTCTTATATTCTCTTACCTAACCTGCTACTGCTCTTCTTACTAGGTCCTAGCAACTCTACTGCGCAGTTGTTAGACGTTCTGCCTTCTACTAAGATATAGCAGCACTCCTCTTGTGTTCTCTTACTTAACCTACTACTGCCCTCCTTACTAGGTTCTAGTAACTCTACTGCGTAGTTGTTAGACGTTCTACCTTCTACTAAGACGCAGTAGTATATTAACCTAAACATAGAACTACTCCTAGAGAAGCTAGTGTTGCTAGTTAGAAGCACCTCTAGTTAGGCACATCTTCTAGTTGCAGATTATAGTTAGATAATAAGTAGGTTGTTTAAATACTCTATTAGGGACATGCGCTAACTAGGTTACGTAAAGACAATGTAGCTAAGTAGTAACTGCTAACTTAGTCTCTGCAGGTACCTATCAACAGTAGCATTAGTAACACTAACACTAACTTACTGCTACCTGCAATAGATAACAATGCTACTAACTTACTAGTACCTACACTAGACAATAATACTACTAGCTTACTGCTACCTGTACTAGTTAATAATACAGCTACATATTATTAGTTAATACGTAGGCGTTAATTGTCCCTTCTATTAAACTTAAATAATAATAATAGAATGAACTACGCCGGGCATTGTTAGTTAACAGGTAGGAATTAACAGACTATCTTGTTAGACTTAGATAATAACAATGCATTATACTATAGTGATCGCTCTTTGTGTCTATAAGACATAGAGGAGGGGATTATAAACTCTATTAATCTTACTAATAACTCTAAGAACAACAGAGCTAGTTCTATTAGCTGCAATAGATTTAAAGACAGCAATAATAGAGACAACACTATAGGATCTAACCCTAGCAAGAGCAAATCTTAAATTAAAGACAACAAAGACATTAACGCAGAGCGCAGAGCCTTTAAAGTAGCAAAGCAGGCACCTTATTTTGCCCTATTACAGTAGGGGGCTTAAACCGCCTATTAAAAGGTGCTAAGAGGGGACTTAAAGGTGTAGGAGTGTACTAGACATCTGTTTAACATTGCTCTTAACAATCTAAAGGACCTAAAACAGTTTCCTAACTATAGGATACCTCTAAAGCCAAAGGTAGAGTACTTTAGAGGCACTGCTATCTACGCCTACTAGGCTGTAGGCACTAGCAAGACCTACAAGATAGCATTTAGCGTTACTAGCTCTAGGATTCTAGGCAACCTTATAGAGTATAGGAAGATGTTTATAATTCTTAGTGCTAACAACATTAACTTCTAACACGTAGCGCAGACACATAGTGCTACTCTAATTAAACCTACCTTAGCTAGAGATAACTTGCTCTTGTAGCTACTAATAGACGCAGACAGCCTAGTAAACAGCTATATAGCTAGACTAGGTATAATGTTTATATCTACAAGCCTTAACTCTGTAGAGATCTAGATAAAGACGTTCCTACTCTTATACAGCCCTAGTTCTGCTATAAAAAACTTTGCTCTAAAGTAGAAGCCTAAGCTAGTAATCCTCTATAAGGACTCTATTAAGGCAGTCTAGCGCTATAGTAGAGAAGAAGCTAGCATCTTTACAAGTATAAGCAAGGCAGACTAGAGGGAGGTACTGCCTAAGCTAGACTAGACTAAGGCCTAAGTCTTATACAACTACGCTTACACGTATACTACTAACTAACTTAAAGATTAGAAGGAAGATAGCTAGGTTTTATACTCTAACGCTACAGACACTTAACCTACACTAACTAGCACCTGCTTTATTATTATTAGCACTAACAACTCTTAGAATAGTTTTATTAGCTATTTTACCTCTAACTAAGACGCTACAAATAAGATAAAATAGGAAAAGAAACATAGTAAGGTCCTATTAACCCTAGCTAAAGGGAAGAATGCGTACGTGTGAGCAAAGACAAATTTTTAGAATAGACACTAGCCTATATAGGCTACATAGTATGCAAAGTTTAGAGTAGGCTTAAAAGCTAAGATAACACGCTGTGTACTGTGTGTAGTTAAAATACAGGTTACTACGTAGATTATAGTTAATAAGCTACACTTATACTTATTAAAGGATACTTAAACATACGCAAATATTATTACACTCTTTTTTTAACTATTACAGGCCTAAAATAGCACCTAGTGTTGTTAGGATTATAGGAATAGCGCTAGAAAATAGTGTAGTCTTAATTATAACGTTTAAACTAAAGGTATGCTCTAGAATCTCCTGCAGCCTAAACTACTCTAGTCTAGCTGCGCTTACTGCTATTAATCTTATAATAATCCTTAAAGTAATCTCTAAGCTTACTAACATATACGCTAAGCATAGTGGCCTAAAGTGTAAAGAAGTAATAGGTGCTGTTCTAGAGTCTAATAGCCTTAATATTGCCTTTCCTGCTATGCTTAAACACTTTATAGTTGCGTAGAGTAAAACAGCAAAGAACTCTTAGAGCTAGCGCCTACAAATTATAGAGGTAGAGCTAAACATCTAGGTTATTAGAGTTTAACATCCTCCTAAGTAGTAGGCGCGTATTAAGAGCGCGCAGTTAGCTATTATAGCTAAGTAGACAAGACTGCACAAGTATAAGGTAGCTAAGTAAGAAGAGAACTACGTAGGCAACGCTCTTAAGCTAATAGCACCTGCTATGTCTACAGTAAATTATAGCGCTTGTCTTAGAGTATGTCTAATTAGCTGCTTCCTAGACCTAATTCTAGCAATAGAAGAGTACGCCTTAAACAATCCTTAGACGTAGATGTTCTAAGACCTTAACAACTTTACCTTTAGTAAGGCAAATCCTGTTATTAAGAATGCTCTTAGGAATATAGAAGCAATATGCGCATTGTTTATTAGCACTATTACCTACAAAGGGTGTAAGAATTCTACTAAGGTAAAGATAATAGTTAAGGAGATTAAGCGCCTCTATAGCAAACAGACTATGTAGGTTATAGAGGTGCCTAAGAGTAGGAAGAAAATTACTTATAGATCTAAGATAGTTATTCTTGCTAGTATACCGTTTACGCGCGCGTTGCTATTATGCTACCTTACTAACCTCTTTCTAGGCTAGGTAGTAGATGTCTACAATAGCTGTAGTTGTACATTTAGGCTCTCTCTATAGCAGAAGTGCTAAGATTATACTAATAATACCCTAGATAATAACAACACAATTCTTATCTCTAGACTAAAGCTAATCTTGCAGGCAGTAACTCTAACTAAGGGCTACGTGCTAATTAGCCGAGATCTGCCTATGAATAATAATAATTAAGTGCAAAGCAGCTGCTACTAATACTGCTCTAGCTAGAGCTACAACTACGACGTAAAGTAGCTTATAACTATTAGCAAGGAGAGTATAAGCAATAATAAGTTCTTAAAAATTAAGTTGCGCATCTAGTAGAGGAATAATAGTAAGCTTAAACTCTATAACTCTAAAAGGAAGTTATAGACTACAAGCAGCAGCAGTAGCAGTAGCAGGATCGATGCTGTTATGCAGGCTAATATTAAAGAGAAGGAGGCTAATAAGAGTAAGTCTATTTAAGCAGACAGAGTATTATAGCAATAGAGTAAATAGATACCTATAAGGGCTTATTAGATAATTAAGTTACTTTCTGCTACACGTCTTATATAATTAAAGATAGTTAAGCATGTAACAGCAATTAGTTATATTATAGCAAGCTCGTTAACAGTAGTGTTGTTGTTAGTAGTATTGTTATATACAAGGTACCTAGACAGACTATAACTAATGCTAAAGTACTAGAAGATAGCTGCTATAGTGCTATGCAGAGCCTTGCTTGTGTATATACTAACAACCTATAGCAGCATGTTTAGAGAAAGATGCTAAGACATAGCTACAATTTGTGTTAAGGCTAGCAGCAAGTTGTATTAAGGTATAGTAGCAAGTTATGTTAAGGTATAGTAGCAAGTTGCGCTAAGGCATAGCAGTAAGTTATATTAAGGCATAGCAGCAAGTTGTGTTAAGGTATAGCAGTAAGTTGCGCTAAAGCATAGCAGCAAGTTATGCTAAGGCATAGTAGCAAGTTGCACTAAGGCATAGTAGTAAGTTACACTAAGGCATATTAGTAAGTTATACTAAGGCATAGTAGTAAGTTATGCTAAGGTACAGTAGTAAGTTATGTTAAGGCATAGTAGTAAGTTGCGTTAAGGCATAGTAGTAAGTTGCGTTAAGGCATAGCAAAGTTACTTCTAAGTTGCATAGTAAGTTATTACTAAGCTTAATTTGTAAATTTACCTTGTAGTTATAATTTATTTAGTTTAGAAAGACACAACAAAGAGGAGTATACAGCAAAAAGTACTAACTAAAACAAGCCTAATCTCTCTGCATATAGCACTAAAATTGTAATATATATATTGTAACAAAAGTTTATTAAGAACCTAGTAAACACATCCTATGTAACGCTAGAGCTAGAGTAACTTAGTAAGTTAAACATTAAGTAACTCCTAATAAATCTAAGAGTTAACAGCGTACCTTAGTAGGCAGGTAAGACTTAACATCTACCTACTAGTTAGGGACTAGAATCTCTATATTTGTAGGTAGTAGGTTAAGGGGTTATCGTCTACTAACTATAGGCAACAACCCTTTAACTAGAAAACACTAGCCTATTTTACAAGAGAAGCCTCTAGTGTACTAAAAGAGTTAATAACTTAGCTATAAGACCTTAATTCTGCGCCTACAATATTGTATACATCTACCTCTTTAACTGCTCTAAGCAACATGTTATTTAAAAGAGTTCCTAACAAGAGATACTAGCTGTAACAGGCTAGGCCTAGGTGCTAGCTTCTTAGTGTACACTGCCTTAGCACTACTCTAGCTTACGCTTACAATGCTATAGCAGTACTCTAGCTTACACTCTGCAGCATAGACTAGAGCTCTACTACAGAGCTAAAATATCTAAAAAAAAGTTATAAAAACTCTGCAACCTCTGTTCTAGAGGTTGTTCTCTATTAAATCTATGTTATATTTTACTCGCAAATTCCTTTAGAAGTTAGCTCCTTATAATTAAATTTAATTACTAAACAAGGATTAATAAGTAAGACATTTAACAACGCTGCTAGGCGTTTAGGTAAATACAGCATTAAGCTGTGCACTAGTAACAACAATTAATTAGACATTAGAACTAAACTCTAGAACTTTGCTACCTTGTTAGTACTAGAGGAGTAGTAGGATAAGCTACTAGCTTATGTACTATAACGCCTAACTACCTACCTATTATAAGCAACTCTATCTAAGGCTGCAGTAACTATTACTAATAAAGAGGCCTACCCTACTACAGACTTTAACTAGAACCTACAAAGAGAAGACATAAGCAAAACTATATAAAAGTTAGTTAAAGTCTAGGTTTAAGCCTATGTTGCATCTATAAGGTTACTAAACTATGTTATAACACTCTCTACCTCTATACAAGTAATTAATAACAAGCTAAGCAAGGCTTTAAAGTTACCTAACATAGGTAAGTTTAGTAGCAACTAATGTGTATACAGGACGTTTAAGTCCTAGATAAAAGATAAGCTAAAGTCTATAGGGGACTAAGAAGCTGTCCTAGGAGTTGCCTATATGTTTAATAGGCTAGAAGGACAGGCTGCGCAGGTTAGCTTGTTATAGAAGGATTATAACCTAATAAGTACAACTAATTAGTTCTAGGACTTCTTAGACAAACAGTACAAGGATTCTCTGTTTAAGAAGCGTTCTTAGTAGAGGCTCTAGACTATTACTATAAAGAAGAGTAACTATAGTATTCAGGCTTTTAATGCAGAGTTTATCTAGCTAGCCTACAACGCTGCTAAAGAGAACAACCTAAAGAACCTTAAGACTAGGTACATATCTGCACTCTGTCCAGACCTCTAGGCTAAAATAGTGTTAGTAAACATTCTAGACACCTAGAATCTCTACAGCCTTATAGCTAGAGTTTTAGCAGTAGAGGTCAACCTCTGTAGGTCTAAGGCACTAACAAACAGCGCTTTTAGACAACACACATAAAGGATAAACCTAAATAGTATAGACTAAGAACCTACTAAGGTCTACTCTAGGAAGATTAAGTTAGATAACTAATAGTAAGCAGAGTAGTAGACTTAAGAAGTCTTAGACTAGTAGAGAGCTGCTAACATCTATTTAAGATGTAGAAAGAAGGGCTACTACGTAAACAGATGTAAGTTAGCCCTAGCTAGAAGACTAAAGAATGTCTAGGTTAAGAGCGTAATTGCTAAAGTCTCTAAGAATAATAACTTAAATAACAAAGGTTTAGAAAACTAGAAACTCGTGCTTGAAGGCGTAAACAGGGGTTAGGAAGAGAAGTTATAAGGAGAAAAAAACTATTCTAGGAGTTCTACTAATAGTAGCTAGATAGCAAGCCTATATTACTGTATGTAATAGTACAAGACAACACTATAGCATATATATTAATTATTATTAGGTGTTTAATATATAATTTAATTATTGCAAAGAAGCACAATAAATAGGGGTATAAAACAGAAAGCAGTAACTAAATTAAGCCTAGTCCCTCTACTTGCAGCACAAAAAACTGTAACATCTGTGTTAACAAAATGTTTTAATAGATTTAGTATACGCGTCTTGCGTGAACCTAATAACAAGTAAGTTAAACAACAAGTAACTTAATAAGTTAAATACTAACTAACTCTAACTAAGTCTGAGTTAACAACAAACTGTGGTAGAAAAAGCTTAATGTCTACTAAACAGTCGTAATTCTATCGCAAACTAAACAATCTTAGCAGAATAAAGGGCATTATAGGCAACAACCCCTTAACTAGAAAGCAGCTAATATTGTAAGAAGAGTCTGCAACACGCCTAAACAGTCGCTAATATCTATAATTCTATAAAGTCTATTTGTGCTAGTGTCCTGTACTCAATTGCATCCTTCAACCTTCTGCTCTAAACGCAGTACGCATAATAAACTTACAACCCTACTACTATTATAAGCTTTTATTATAAGCACTAACCCCTAGGTAGCAACTAAGACCTAAACTATTGTAATCTTAACTGCACAAAAATCTGCCCTAAGTATATCTAATTAGTGTCCTTACGCCTATTAGCAACTAGGCGCTTTGTTAGCTATGTAGCATTAATTACATCTAACTCTTTCTTATTAACAGCATCCCCTATATTAACTTTAATATTAATAAAGCAATAAGAGTGTATTTGTTTAGTTAGAGCGTTTTGTTAGCCCTTCTAACAACACTACAGCAGGCTACAGATATAGCAAGATAGAATAGCATTATCCTATAGATACTGTAGGCGCTAGGAACTTTTAAGAGCTATTTGTTTGTCTAAGAGGATGTAGAGAGTCTAGAAGGGATAGAGTAGCTTAGGTTGCTGCTTCTAAGGTAGTCTATAACAGAGTTTTAGGCAAAAAAGGAGCTTTGTATAGATTGCCTTACGCTGTGTTTGCGTTGCGAACACAGACAGCACAATTGCAAGTTAGAGACGTATAGATAATCGCTAGCTAGGCGTAGCTTTAGAGGTTAATTGTTTTTTAGTTATATGTTGTTGTTTAGATAAACTAGCTTTAATACAGATACGCTTTGCCGTAAAGAGGTAGATATAAGTAACTGTTGTTTTAGTCAGACTTAAGATCAATGATATGTTTTATTAAAGAACTGGTGCTGATTGATACCCCTGTGACGGTGCTGGTTCGTAGCGCAGATAAGTGCCTTCTTAAACACTAGTTACAAAATCAAAACACAAAACAGCTAATAGCCGGATTGTTTAATATATAGTATAGTCTCCTCTAAGTTTGTATTACAAAACAACTTCTAACGCACTCCTACGTATAGACGTAAGGTAATAGGTATAGCTAGGAAAGTAACCTAAGTAACTAATATTATAAGAATAAAGATTAACATTAATAGCTATAGAAAGACCCTCTAAGCATATGTACTAGAAAGGGAAAGAGAGTACAACCTTATTCTAGGAAGACTATAGATAGACAAGAATAAAGATACTATAGCACTAGCTAAGAAGACGTTGTTTATCTACTCCTTACAGACATAAGTAAGAAGTACAGAAGGCGTCTGTTCTAACTAACTACCTAAGCCTGTTAGTCTAGAGTTACACTAGGCGCTAAGGAAGAAGTCTAAGACAGACTAAAACATAGAACTGTTTGCTGCATTAATAGTAGACATTTAAAAGGCCCTAACAAGAAAGAAGCTAATAGATCTCTAAGACCTTCTCCTAGAGTTCCTAAAGGATAAATTTAGAACATTTATAAAGGAGGAAGCAGATAAGCTAGCGCTTTACTGTAGTCCTAACATAGATTACGTAATTAAGCTAATTAAGCAAGACAGTAAAACTGTAATAGTACTATAGAGACTACTACAAAACATGTCCTACAAAGAGCTCCTAGTACTACAACAACAACTTACTAGCTACTTAGACAAGAGCTTTATCTAAGTTAGCAAATCTAGTGCTTCTGCCCTAGTGCTATTTGTTAAGAAACCTAGCAAGGGTCTCTAGTTTTGTGTTAACTCTTAAGCACTACACGCAATTACTACAAAGAACTAATACCTATTGCTACTAATCTACAAGACTCTTTTGCAGATATTAAAGGTGTTATAGTTGACTAAGGTAGACATTATCTAAGCCTTCTACAAGATTAGGATCGCTAAAGGAGATAAATAGAAGACAGCTTTCTAGACAAGATTTAGGCTCTATAAGTGGTTAGTAACGCTATTTAGACTAGCTAATGCCCTAAGTATGTTCTAAAGGTACATTAACTAGGTCTTAAGAGAGTATCTAGACAAATAGTGCTCTTCCTAAGTAGACAATGTGTTAATTTACTCTAATAGTACCTAAGAGGAACATAAGGCTAAAGTTAAGGAAATTATCTAGAAATTAGGAGCTGTAGAATTGTACCTTAACGTAGAGATAAGTAAGTTCTCCGTTTAGAGAACTAAGTACTTAGGATTTATTATTAAAGCTAGTAAAGGCATCTAGATAGATCCTGCAAAAGTTGCTGCTATAAAGTTATAGAAACTCCTAAAGACAGTAAAAGAAATCTAGAGCTTTCTAGAGTTTGCGAACTTCTACTAATAGTTTATTAATTAGTTTTCTAGTATAGCAGAGCTCCTTACATGCCTAACAAGAAAAAACCCAATCTTTAAATAGAGAGAACTCTAACAACAAGCCTTTAATACTATAAAGGCTCTATTTACTAGAAAACTAGCTCTTATAAACTTGAATCTAGATTTAGAAACAGTGCTAGAGTGTAACATGTTAGGATAAGCAATAAGAAGAGTACTATCCTAATATAGGAAAGATAAGGTACTTTATATAGTAGTATACTTCTTAGCTAAGAACTCTAAGGCAGAAGTAAACTACACTATTTACAATAAGGAAATGCTAGCAGTAATTAAGTGCCTCTAAGAATAGAGCACAGAATTAAAGCAGGTAAAAGGATTTTTAGTTATTACTAATTATAAGAGCTTAGAGTATTTCTGCAAAGCCTAACTTCTCTTAGAAAGACACGTCTAATAGTTAAGCCTTCTTAGCTAGTTTGACATTACCTTTACCTATAGACCTAGCAAGGTTAATAACTATGCAGATGCGCTTTTAAGGAAAGAAGAGGACATTCTCCTGTCTACAGGAGACAAGAGAAGTAAGACTAGACAGTTTTAACTATTAAAACTATTTACACAGGTAGTAAGGACTAACCTAGAAGACAACTCTACTAATAATATACAAGTTTTCTCTTTAGAACTATGCAGAGTAGACTAACTCCTCCCTACAACACCCTAGGATAAAGAACGGCGTATAGAAACGCCCCTAGGCAGAAACCTAGAGCTATATAATAAGATTAAGGAATTTAAAATACTCTAAGATAACGCTGCTAAAAATTATAAGACTTACTAACTTGCTAAGTTGTCTATCTTGTTAGAGGCTATAAAGTTTCCTATATAGCTTAACTTTAAAGTCTCTCTCTCTAAGTGCTTAGTAGATAGCAGAGACTAACTATGTTACTATAAGAGAATATAAGTTTTAAACTCTAATACTCTTAGGACTAAGATTATTAACAATGCCTATTATTTACTAATTGCAGGCTATCTAGGACAAGGAAACATTTATGCAATCCTCTCTTAGTCCTACTTCTAGCTAGGGATATTAACTGCTCTACACTAGTACGTAGAAAACTGCAACATCTGTAGAAGGACAAAGCTATAGAGAGAACTAAAGCAAGAACTACTTAAACCCCTCCTCTTGCCTAATAGGATCTAGAAGGAAATTTTTATAGACCTTATAACAGACTTCTCTATAAGTAATAACAACTGTAATCTTATAGTTGTTATAAACAGGCTCTCTAAAGATGTTATTTTAGTCCCCTTACTAGACCTGTTAGTAAAAACAGTTACCTGCGCATTTATATCTAAGATAGTAGCCTACTATTAGTTGCCTAAGGCAATTGTCTCTAATTAAGGAACAGAATTCCTTAGCAACTTCTAGTAGATAATGTGCTAACTGCTAAGAATTACATAGAGGCTCTCTACAGCCTTCTACCTCTAAACTAATAGAAGTACTAAGTGTATAAACTCTGTAGTAGAGGCCTAGTTGAGAGCCTATATTAACTAGGCCTAGGATAATTAGTCTGTATAGGTACTAGTAGCCTAGATTGCTATTAAGAGTTAGGTAGCCACATCTACTAGCTTTAGCTCTTTCTTCCTCTAGCATGGTTATAATGTAGACCTAGTCTAGATAGACCTAGACCTAACAGCAAAGTTATTGCACTAGCACGTAAGGGAACCTACTAGAGCTGTAGTAAGCATAGTATAGAAGTTTATTAAAATAGTTAACTTTGTTAAGGCCTAGATAGCAGAGGCTTAGTAGATATAAGAATAGTAAGCTAACACACACTAAAGGGAAGCCCCTTAACTAAAGGTTAGAGACAAAGTCTAGCTAAAGCTAGAAAACTACTTCTTAAACAGCTAAGTTAGCAGGAAGCTAGATTAGAAGAACTAGAAGTATACAGTTATAGAGGTTATCTCCCTATACAATATTAAGCTAAATGTTAATAGTAAAATCCACTCTATCTCCTATGTTAACTAGCTTAGGTTGTGCCTATAGAACCTTCTTTATAGACAATTAAACAACAACCCCAAGCTCCCTAATTATTACTAACAATAATAGCACCTCTTTTAAGGAACAGAAAGTCAACACTATCTATAAGGAACAACAGTCTAGAAGGGGAGGTAAAAGACGTAAATACCTAGTATAATAGGAAGGCTATGCTAGCAAGATATAAGAAAGGAAGAATGTTTGCAAAGACCTAGAGGCCTTAGACAGATAGTTGTCTACAACAAGGAATAGAAGAGATAGGAATAGGAACTTGCCCCTAGGATTCTAGTCAAAATCCCTAAAGGGGAATAATTAGCTCTCTTACTCCTAAAGGGGGGAAGGAGAGAGGAGCAGAAGAGGAAGACATACACAAGCAAAGAGTAGAGACTCTAGTTATTAAGGAGATAATTTACTGTATTAGCCTATCCTAAGGGATAGGCTGTACTAGGTAGGTACTATATTGTTATAAAGGAGAAGAAGCTATAAGGCTAGGTATTATCTAGCTAGAAATCCTAAACGCTATAGATAAAAGAAGACCTAAGCGCTAACTACAGCAGAACCCTTACTACTACCATTGTCCTTATTACCTCCTACAGCGTTAGCAATATCCTTAATAAGCATTTAGGTAAAGTCCTTATGTCTAGAGGCAGAGGGGAGCTTGTACTACTTACAGAGGTTAGCCTTAAAGTTAATAAAGCGCGTAAGCAGCGCTAAGTTAACAGCAAGCTATATTAAGTAAGAAATTAGCAAATACTTAGGAAATAGGTAAGAAAAGAGGGAAATAACTTACTAGAGTCTTAACTTAGACTACTGTCTCCTTAGCAGCAACAGCAGTACGCTCTACAAAGACTATAGCAGCAGAGAAATAAGCTTTAACCTTATTAACCTTGCCCTTATACTTAGACTGCTTAGTCTTATAACTAGTAGTAGATAAGTAAGTGCTAGACTAAGACACAAGGTTAGTGTAACAAGAGAGGTTCTTACGCTTCTTAAGGTATGCCTAGATAAGCTTAATTATCCTTAGAAGCCTTATAGAGTTGCCTTTACTAAACTGCAAGAATATATAGTACTAACTTAGAGTCTTCTAACACTTACGCAGAGCCTAGTAGATAATTAGCTAAAGGAGAATACTAAGAGATAAGTAATAGAAACTTACCTTATAGTAGTAAGCGTAGTTAGGAATATAGTTAGCGCAGCTAGTAGAGCAGCTGCTAGCAGTAAAGGTACAGCCCTAGCTAGCTAGCGCATAGTTAACGCAGACCTTAGAATCTTTAAAGCTACTAGCGCGTTAAGTACGCAAAGACTACTTACCCTAAGCCTTTACCTACTTATTAGCTAGAAGATTGTTAAAAGTATCCTTAATCTTATTATTATTAAGGACAACATCTCCTGCTGTAAGCTTTGCCTTCTTAGCTAAGTAAGTTGTAGAAGGGACAGGATCTGTAGAAACACTGCTATAGGCCTAGACAAGATAAAAGAGATAGTAAATAGGCAGACTACAGGTAAGAATAAGGCAACTTACCTACTTGCCTTACGCCTTCTTAGTAGGAGAACGCAAGGTAGTTAGAGATTAAGAAGGCGCTATAGTTAAGCAGGATAGAGCAGGGCAGTTAGACAATAGAATAGTAGTAAGGTTGTAAGAAGGAGGCACGCAGACTTAGAAGGTAGTATAATAGAGAATACAGAAATTAGAAAGTAGGCAATAGAGTTGTTTTAACTAAGGCGCGCGTTAATAAACAAAAGATAAGTAGAGGAATACTATAATAGGCTAAGCCTAGGTACTAGCTCCTTAGTGTACACTGCCTTAGTACTACTCTAGCTTATGCTTACACTACTATAGTAGTACTCTAGCTTATACTCTACAGTATAGACTAGAGCTCTACTATAAAGCTAAAATGTTTAAAGAAGAATTATAAAAACTCTGCAACCTTTGTCCTAGAGGTTGTTCTCTATTAAATCTATCTTGTATTTTACTAGCAAATTCCCTTAGAGGTTAGCTCCTTACACTAGCTTCCTTTACATGCCCTAAGCCCTAAAATAACGCTAAGACCTAGACTTTTCTAATACTAGCAGCATAAAAGCATGCCCTGAGCATGCCTACTTAGTACTATTGCGCTTATTAACAACAAGGCCCTATGTTAGGAATAAAGCATTAATTATATACAACCTCTCCTTATAAATAGTGTTCTCTGCTGCTAGTTTAACATTAATAAAGTAAAAAGGATATATATATTTAGTTAGCGCGTCTTGTTAGCGCTTGCTTTAACAACACTAGAACAGGTTACCTAAGCTACAAGACAGAATAGGACTATTCTAGGTATTCTTTTTACAGGCTCCTTTAAAGGAGTAGGTTTACTAGTCTTTAGGGAAGTAGAAACTGCGTAAGGTATAGAGTAGCTTAGGTTATTGCTTATAAGGTAGTTAATAGTTAGTTATTAACAACAGAGTTGTTGTAAGTGTAAATAAATAGCACTGCTACAAGTCTAGGGTCTATAGAATAATAATAAATAAACATTGTTGTTTAGAAGAATTAACTTCTAAGGAGTGTAAGGCAATGCTGTTACTGTAATTTCTGTTGTTTATAGCACTGTTACAAATGTATTAGACAAGTTTCCTCCTAAAATCCAGCTACAAAATCAAGACACAAAATAGCTAAGGGCTAGAACCTTGTATTTATTGCTAGTGATTTTTTAATAGTAATGTATAATAATTAATATTTATGCTTATATGCTAGGCCTAAGCTATTACTAGAATCTTACTCTGCTACAACACTACAACACTATAATGTTACTCTATTAAGTAAATTGTATATGTTTTGAGCCTTATAGATCTTCTATCTAAAAGAGGAGGAAGATAAGGACAAGAAGGAACGTAGTTCTAGCTAGTAGACTATCTGCAACTGCATCTACAAACACTGCTGCTTAACAGCGTCTACTAGTTAGAGCTACATCTAGGGCCTTTTTTTAAGCTTGTAGGTTTAATTTATAGTAACTACAGCTATCTTTTTGCTCTACTAGCAACTATACCATTGCTATAGTGTTAGTAAAGAGGGGGGTAAACAACCCAAGGAAATCAATTATTAGCTGCTACCCTAGCTATCCTAACAATCTTACAATTACGATTTTTTAAATAGATTTAATAATTAGAAGCTAGTATATAGATTCTGTTTAATAATCAAGAGCAGAGGAGATTTTTTTAGTTGTTTCAAAGTAATTAAACAAAATTAAATTAATATTTTTAAATTTATTTAATTGTTACAACTCTGGAGGACATCCTAAAAGCTACTACAATAGATGCTAGATGCTGTAAACAAGGTTTCTGCTAAACCTATAAAGCTAGTGTAAGTAGACCTATGTATTTAGTAGTAACGTGCGTGTGTGTATAAGTTATATATCTAACTTGCTATACTACGCACCTATAGGTTAGGCAACTACAGGCGTATACTACCTGCTTAACTAGAGTTATAGCTATAGTATAATATACTATATTGTGCTGCTGCTAACACTACCTTAGGCAGACAACTACAAGGTAGAGTATAAGGGGCTTAGAGCTCTACTACGCGCTGTTGTTAAGAGCCTTATATTCTACGTAACTCTAAGGCTTATTAAGCATTAATTTGTAACTCCTAAGTATTATTATAAATAACTTATAAGGCCTCTAGAGTAGCAACATCTATCTTCTATTAAACAAACACTGTCTTGCTCTTACTTACCTTACTACCCTCTATAACTTTATTGTACCTGCTAGCATTAAGTAATTTAACCTTAGCCTTCTTTTTCTTGTCTTCCTCTTTACTCTTACTTGTATATTTACAGCCTATAGGCGACTTTAGAGAGTCCTCTTTATAGGCAGCCTCCTTCTTCTCCTCTTAGGCAACAGTATTAGTAGAAGATAGGCAGCTAATACTATTGTCCTTAACAACCTTCTCCTTAACGTGCTTTGCAGCAGGGACAAATTTGTCCTTGCTGTTATTATTAGTAGTATTAGACTCTTTATACAACTTAGAAGTTTTTGTCATAAATAAGCTTATATATAACTAACTAGATAAAAGGCTAGCATCTTGTTAGAGGCTGCGTTATTAGAGGTTACATTATTGTTAAGCGTCTTAGCTAAAGTCTTGCTGTAACAAAGCAATGCAGTGCCCTTAGAGGTGTAGGGAGTCCTAGGCGTAGCTGCAGTCTTAAAGGAATAAGAGGGGCTTAGAGTAGCGTTAGTAGTCTAGCAACCTAAGCTAGTGCTATTAGCTACGCAAGTTAGTTAAGCAATAAGAAACTGTCTTTAGGGTGCAGCGTAAAACTAGAGTTAGTTAATAAACTTTTATAGGTTAAAGGAAAACTAACCTTTGCTAATCTCTATAGCTAGGTACTTAAAGAACTTCTCTAAGATCCTAATTTTGTGAGAAGCGAAGATGCCCTTCAGAATCTATAGTTGTTTATTAGTTAATAGACTGTCAGGACTTCTGCTATAGTTAGATGGCACAACCTACTAGTAGTGCTTATCTAACTTAGCAGAATCCATCCTGTTAACTTTCACTTTACTTTTAGGGCACAGGCCTCCTTCTACTTCCGGCCTAGGAGCCTAGGCCTACTTACTATAAGTAGGTAGCTATCTCTGCCCTCTTATAGCTCTTAGTCTGCTATTTTGTTCACTCCTTCTTAAATATATTAGCTTTCTAGATCGCTTCCTTTTGTGCTTGTGAAGTCTGCCTTACATAATAGCAGACCTAACAGCTTAAAACTAAGCTTTTCTCTTAGGCTTCTGCCTTTGTTTAGCACAGT